>JAPWDM010000001.1:103955894-104145894 GCA_035578155.1 Brachynemurus nebulosus
TCATACAAAATCAAAATATAAAATAAATAGAATAGGGCAAATTAACTAAAATTGGTCTGACGTCATTGGTCGTTACAACGGTCGCACGAACCGTCTTACGGACTCCGGTCGCATATGACGAGTTCGATCGTGAATGTATTGGTCGCAGAGCGAACCATACAACCAATTTCATGTCGTCAGTCCGTTACATTTTTCAACGGACCGGACCGTACGACACGACGAGATACGACTGTGTCGAGTCGTAGCGTGTGTGTTGATGTTTGAGACTGTCCGTACGACACAAAATTCAATCTGTCTACAAATGTCATGTTATCTTGGTAATTATTGTATATTAATTTATTCTTATTTGTTTTTCTTTTGTCAAGATGGAAGGCAAGAACACACTACTTCTCACTAAAAAAATTCAACAACTTTATCGAACCGTCCGCGTCCGTTCGACTGACAAGCAATGTTTGTGTTGCAATTGAATTGTCGTAGCGACGCGACGGTTCGATCGACAGTTCGTGCGACCGTTCTAACGCGAATGGCCAGCTTTAAATGAAACTACATCAGACGCACAATTTTAAGTTACTATAGTTAAGCGGGTTCTACACGATGCTACGAACGTTCCTTCCAACATTCGATCGAACGTTTGAGGCAATTAAGTTCGATAGTTGATGCGACGAATGTATCTGCTACACGGTGAATCGAATGTTTGATCCAATACGAATGATGATGTGTTGGTACTCAGTCGACAACGCTGTCGACTGAGTACCAACACATCATCGCTGTCTGATGTTATCTCTAATGTTATACACTGATGTTGTCTCTCTTCACATGAACGAGTCGTGCGCAACCAACGAACGCAACCAACATTGACCTTCAAACGTTCGAAGCATCCCTTTGACTCGGTGCAAGAATACCGACATCGAACGGGACACGACCAAATGCGAATGTTTGACGCTCGACATTGGACACTCGTAGGTTCGAACAACGGCTACACGATGCTATGAACCATCCAACGTCGAATGTTGGAAGGTGTTCGTAGCATCGTGTAGCAGCGGCATTACTCTAATATAAAAATAACAAAAAGGAAAGGAGACAGAAAAGTAGGTTCGTCTAATTTTGCTTCATTTGTTGCGGTTGTTTGATGTCGCCAGTCCAATTTTAGTTAATATGACCCATAATGTCAAGTTTTAAACATATATAAGTTATTAGAACTTTTATTAGAAAAGTTTTTGTATATATACCTAAATATCATACGTATATAAATTTGAATTTCTAAATAGTAAAATAAAAAAAGAAATTGAATGTGCACACAACAAAGAGTGGATAGATAGGACTTTATTGAACGAGTCATGGTTATAGATGGACGGTCAAAACCAAAATTAACTAACTAACCAAAACATACAGAAATCAAAACTATCTATCAATAAATCTTCCAAGAAAGTATCAAAAACAGGTCAAGCACAAGTTTTACTTGCGTAAATAGTATCCCGAAAAATCATTTGGTATAACAGCATAACAAAATTTATAAATAATTATATATTTGCTGAATGAACTCAATGTGCCAAAGATAAGACAGACAACTGTCCTAGATTCTGCGGGACAGTCCCGGAATGGGTCTGATGCAGTCTGGAAATCCCAGATTTAGTAGACTGGAAATAATTAAAAAAATTTAATTGACCAATAAAGGTCCCGAGACCGATGGATTTTGATGAAATTTGAATATATTGTAGAATAGTGTTCCTCAACCTTTCTTTCTTCAGTCGCGGCCCGGTAAAATTTCGGATTATTTTGTGCGGACCGGACCGGTCACATATATAATCATATATGACAATTATCAGTTTTTTTAAATTACATTTACACTTAATACTAGCTGAAACCTGCGGTTTCACTGCCGTGAAATTATTTGAAGTATGGGTTAAATTATTTTTAAATCAAATTATTCGAAATTCTGTACAAAATCAATTATTTATAGTGCTTGACTCTAAAAATAACAATCTGCGTATTTCAATAGCATGACTAGTTTACGCACCATAATACCTCTATGTAGATACTTGCACCAATAGTTTTAAAAGTGTTTCTATTTTGGGGTCCTAAACCGCAAGGCTCTAATAAACCATTTGAATCTCAGTTTCATCTTTTTCGAAGATCTTAATAGTATTTGAGCAAAATTTTGTCAAGATTTTTTCAACATTTTAAATTTGAGCCTTATTATACAGGACTGAGGGGCAATTTTGACCACACGTTCACTTAAAAATATTCTGAAATATTGTACAAAATCAGTTCTCTATAGTCCTTCGCTCTGCTCGCTGAAAGACTCTAGGACAGCTATATTGATATTTCAATAGCATGTCTAATTTTTACAAAATTTTGTTAAAATCAATCTAACTATATAATTTCAACATTTTCTGAATTTTTTTAGAAAATCAATTCCTTACAGTGCTTTGCAACGCCCGCCTAACGACTCCAATGTTTTTAGATTCATATTTTAATTACTAGCGTATCTAATTTTCATACTTTGAGATTTTTTCGTAGATACTCTAATTGATAAATAATTTTAAGAGCACTTTAATTTCCAACCGATTCTGAGGTCCCAGAGCTCTGGAAAAACTTCTGAACACGTGTTAATTTGTTTCTGAGTCTCAAGAATAGAGCAAAAGGTTAAAATTTGTCCAGTCGTTTATTTTTGGCATTTTTTGGGTTTACAGAATCCTAAAGGACAATTTCAACCTCGCGTTCATTTTTAAAAAGATCTCAAAACTAAATTAAAAATCAACAAATCCAATTGCGGAGAAAATTACATATTTTAGAAAAAAAGAAAGTTTTAAATTGGTAGACGACAAATCCGCAAAAATAATATATAAAATATATCAGAACATAGACGACTCACAATTGAAAAGTCAAAGTTTGACTAGTTTCGGATGCTGAGGCATCCATCATCAGAACGCGAACACCAAACAAAAGCACTCTTCAAAGAAAAACAAGAAGCTCTAGAGTTCCTTGAATTTATAAACAATCTTCACACTAGAATAAATTTCACAATGGAATTTGAATCGGAAAAAAACTTAACTTTTTAGATCTTACCATATATGAGCCGTTTGGTATCAAAACGAGACACATCACTTGAACCAAATTTTTCAGGAAAGGCAAAAAACTGAATAAGTTCTTTGTTTAAAATGATGTATGTGTATAATTTTTTTAAATGCTGTAAGTGACATAGGCGCAGATTTCCCAAAAGTTTCAAAAGTTTTTCTGTTTTATTTTCTGATTTAAAAACATTTTTATTTTCGATGTGTCTTAGTTTGTTTTAAAACATTGATGTATCTTGTTTTGTAACTTAGTAATTGGATGTATCTTATTTTGAAACCAATATTTTGAATATATTTAATATATTTAATAAGTAATTAAACTAAATAACAATGTAAACACACAGGCACGAATAGAACGGAGTAACGGCATTAACAACAAACAATCATAACGTGTCGTTTGCTGGTACCCAAACCGATGCGCAGCAAACTCTGATAAGATGTGTCGTGTTTTAAAAACAGCATGCTTTATCCTTTTTTGAATGATATTTTTTCGCCAGTTATACAGAGGACATTTTGAACTTGTAAAATCTGCTGTTAGCTTAAAATCGTAGAAATAGTGATGTGTCTCGTTTTGATACCAAACGATTCATATAAAGATCTGTTGTCTACCTTTTTACATTTTTCAATTTACAGAAAGCCCACACACACTGGATCCTTGTATACATATAACTTTTTCGCATCCGGTACAACATAAATTTGCGTTTTTTAATCATGCTTTTCATAGGCTCTTCGCTTACCCCTTAAACAAGACTAACTTTTGTCAAGAATTATCGGTCATCATTCATATTGCTCGATGCAACGGTTATTTGGATTTCCTATACAAAATTTTTATTAAATTTGTTAATCGAAAATTAGATTCCCTTATATTTCCCAATTTAAACTCTACTTACAATAACTGCTCAAATAAATATTCTTCAATCCCGTTTACTAGCGAACAAGTTAGTTTTTTCAGTAAAATTTCTCTTGATCATAATATAAATATAAAGTTGAGTTTTTCATTAGTCAACACACTGTCATCCTTGCAATGTAAATCCAAGCATCCTATCCCGAAATTCCACAAATGCGGGATTTATAGATTTGTTTTCCCTTGTGGGGCCTCGTATGTTGGTCAAACCGGCAGAAAGTTTTTAACTAGGTTGACAGAACACTTTTCTGCAATAAAATCGGCGAACACAAGGACTAACTCTTCTATAGCCAAACATATCATTAATTCTGATCATGTTTTTAACATAGATACTAATTTTCAAATACTTCACACTTACGCTAAGGGAAATCAAAGTTCAGTTTTAGAATCGTTGGATATCTTAACAAATTTTTTAAACCTGAGTTCCCAAATAATTTAATTACTAATTTATCCAAGGAGATGAAGGATTAGAAATAATACTCCGACTATCTTCCGTAGAATAAATTGTTTCTTTATTTTTGTCCAGAAATTTTTCGGTATATTTTATACCTTCTTCAGTGACTACAAATACAATAAATATTTACAATGTAATAATATCAAATATATCTAATATTGTATTAACAATAATAGTTACAAAATTTGTTTGAAATTTTTTTAGTTTTGGTTTGTTGGAATGTATAATGAAAAATTATTTATAAAGAACAGAGAGCAAAAAAAACATTTTTATTTAAAAATATGTTGGAGCGAAACAAAGGAACGAAAAACAATTTAATTTAAGTACGGGAAAAATTTTGTACTAATTATAAATTAAAAGAATAAGTCAAAAAAATTATTTTGTTATAAAATAAAAATTAGGGTAAAAAAAAATTGCGGCTGGCCAACCGACATTTAATTCATAATGTGACAAAATAATGTAGGTACTTAACAAAAAAAATTTTCACATAGTTTTTGTTAAACCATCTTTTTTGGTACAACCAGAGCATATAATTCATGAAAAGTAATCTCTAACACAACCGAGATCATTATGTCGAGAAAATGCATTTCATAAGAAATTTGTCAATATAAATTAAAATCCGATTCTTAATTTAAAAAATTAATTTCGTCCCGTTTTATTTATAATTTAAAAAAAATTTTATTTTTTTATTTAATGATCCGAAAGGATATATTTATTTAATTCTAAATTAAACTGGTTGTATAGTACCAAGACTTACTTAGTATGACATTTTTATACCGACTAACTTAAAATTTTTGTTTTATGTTTTAAGGTGAATATATCGAAGTTTCTAGATTGTCGTATATGTCCCGTCTCAATTCCTTTATTTTAAGTAAATAAATAAGTAATTAATTAAGTAAACAAACAATTAAATTGTTTATTGTCAGTTACAATGTGTTATATAATCAAGTGAATATGTATTGTTTCAATTTTATTTTAATTTTTTAATAATTGGTACATATGTATTATGTAATGCTAGCGATTCAATTTGTTTGTTGCAATTTTCCAATTTATTTAAATTTATATAGAAACCCTCACTTAATAGTCTATGACGATATTTATTTTCCTGGTCCAATACTTGGACTTGTTCAAAATTAAATCTATGATCTTTATTTATTGTTTCGCTAAATCCGTAGTTCCTTTACCTCTTTTAACATCACATTTATGTTGTGCTATTCTATTTTTAAGAATCTGAGAAGTTTGTCCGTAATAATAATATAGCGAGTACTCAATTAAAAATTCTTATGATTTTGTAAATAAAATTAACAATTTCCAACTTAATGACACTAATGAAAAATTATTTTCATTAGATGTTAAGTCCCTTTTCAGTAATATATCGTTAAATTTAGCAATAGCTGTAATAAAAAAACAATGGAACAAAATAAAAACCTGGACAGAAATTAATAAAAATTTATTCATAGAAGGGATTGAATTGATTTGTGAAAATAATTTGTTTAAGTTTCAGGACAAATTTTATAAACAACTTTTTGGCTGTCCAATGGGAAATAATATTAGCCCAATTTTGGCAAGTTATGTTATGGATTTTCTTTGCGCTGTTAGCATTAAAAAAACCAAAAAATGGTCACCACCTTTTTTTCTATAGATACGTTGACGACATTTTAACAGCAGGCCCAAAGGACTTAATAGAAGAAATAAAAAACAATTTTAAAAATTATCACCCTGCATTACAATTTACTATTGAAATGGAAAAAGATAACCAAATAACATTTTTAGATACTCTAATTAGGAAAGATAAATTTAACATATTAAGCACAATTTGGCATAAAAAAGATAATTGCAGTGATAGAATGATAAACTACAATTCTAATCATCCGCATTATATTAAAAATAACTTAATTCATAATCTAATACATAGAGCAGTACATTTGAGTAATGTACTTTACAGAAAACAGGCCACTAAGAAGGCAGTGTCCATTCTTTTGAAAAATAATTACCCGATTAGATTAATAAACAAAATTAAAGAAAAAATAGTACACTCAGCATATAACACAATAAAAATGCACGATGAAAAAACGGATAATAATCAAAAACAAAGAATAAGTCTTCCTTATAATTATTTAACAAAAAACTAAAACCAATAATAGAAAATAGTACAGATAATAAAATAACATTTAAGTTTAATAATAAAGTATCAAATCTATATACCAAAAAAAGAGGAAAAACAGAAACTAAACAATGTTACAATGTAGTTTACAAAATAGATTGTCAAAATTATAATTTGAATTATTACGGACAAACTTCTCAGATTCTTAAAAATAGAATAGCACAACATAAATGTGATGTTAAAAAAGGTAAAGGAACTACGGATTTAGCGAAACAATAAATAAAGATCATAGATTTAATTTTGAACAAGTCCAAGTATTGGACCAGGAAAATAAATATCGTCATAGACTATTAAGTGAGGGTTTCTATATAAATTTAAATAAATTGGAAAATTGCAACAAACAAATTGAATCGCTAGCATTACATAATACATATGTACCAATTATTAAAAAATTAAAATAAAATTGAAACAATACATATTCACTTGATTATATAACACATTGTAACTGACAATAAACAATTTAATTGTTTGTTTACTTAATTAATTACTTATTTATTTACTTAAAATAAAGGAATTGAGAAGGGACACATACGACAATCTAGAAACTTCGATATATTCACCTTAAAACATAAAACAAAAATTTTAAGTTAGTCGGTATAAAAATGTCATACTAAAGCTTTGTTCCAACAAACAATTTTTGTACGGTACATGTACTGGTATGTACCATGCTTGGATTAGTTCATGAATGACATTTGTGCGCATGTTTTAAAATGTGCTAGTACGTGAACTGATTATTGAAACGGTTTTTTGTATGACAAACTCAAATAAGAAGGCGCGTAAAGTTAATAAAAAGTAAAAACTCGTAACTATATAAAACACGTATAAATATAAAAAAAATTATACTAAAAAAGAAAAATACCATAAATTAACGAAATTAAAAAAAAATTAATTTATAAACCAAAAATGACAGCAGGTAATAATATAAAAAATATTTTTAAATCATTGTTAATGCCGTTGTATTCATATGGGTACTGAGTATTTATTTTTAAACGATTATTTTTTAGAATTAAATGAATTTCTTATATTACAAAATGGACAAAATATATCTATTGAAGCTCAAGAAGAAAATCAGTCCAGTTTATATGAAAGAAATGACTTCAAATGTATTCGTCATATTGGGGTACTATTTATAAATAAAAAATAATATGTGTCTTTAAATAGTTTCATAATGAATAAAGATATTGAATAAATTATTACCTAAATAATTTCCATTTTTTTTTTTACTGATGTGTTCATTAAAAATTCGAAATCTTAATTTTCACTAGATTCAGAAACGAAAAAATCATCATTATCTAACTCGTTCATACTGATTTAAAAAGAAAGCAGTTAAAAATATTTCAAAACAACAGTCTTTATTTTATTATTAACAGTCTTATTTTATTTTATTAAAAAAAGAAAAAAAACGGTAAATCAATCAGTTTTCAAAAAATTCAGTAAAATTATCTATTGCGCAGGTGTAACAAGTAGTTCACATTTCGATACATGCTCTTGACTGCCGACTAATTTGACCATACATGAATCAGTTCATGTACTAATCAGCATTTATGTTGGAACATAAACCGGAAGTTAAAATTGGTACATAAATATGTACTATAACTTGTTGGAACGCTAACTTCATTATGCGCATGCTATAACCGTACAATGTACGATATTTTCGTTTGTTGGAACAAAGCTTAAGTAAATCTTGGTACTATACAACCAGTTTAATTTAGAATTAAATAAATATATCCTTTCGGATCAGTAGATGCTTTTGGAGAGTTGAGAGCCACTCCTTTAAGGAATAAGATACGTATAGCATACCCTTCGTGTATACGTACATATATATAGCGTACTCTTTGAGAGGTGGTACGTACAGAGTACATACACCTAACTTTCGTCAGAATGAGTGATGCAGTCTGTTCAGTTTTCCCTGGGATCAAGTTACAAAAAGGGTTAATTATAGTAAAAATTGTCAATTTCAGTTAGTGAAACGTGAATCGCTCAAAAAATCGGGAGGTGGGGAGGTGGCCCCGAAATGCTCATATTGCTACTACTTCGATTCCAAAGGACGCGAGATATTACGGTGCATTAGTACGTATGTATGTGTTATTAAAATATTTTATTTGTTCTAATGTAAGCAGACTAAATGTCCTTGGCCGCGAAATGTTGTGGATTGATAATCATATGTTAGCACAGTAATAGAATTTTTCGTTCCATGTATTACATATTGCAATAGAGTCGCAAGACATATTTTTTTAATTACATATGTTATAATTTTATGCAATGGTAGGTATAGTATTTTTTTAACGAAAAAAATTCCAACGTACTTCTCTTTATGCAGGCTCAGCAATTTCTATATGATAATATAATTTTATTTCCTCTGATCTTTATATAGCGAACTAATTTATATACTGATTTCAGTTTTTTCAACTTAATCATTTTTTTACAAGATTTTGTATCGACCTAGTCGTATGTTAATATTTAGTATAATTTTAAATATTTTTTGTATTAACTGCATAGGTTAGTTTTTAATTGTTATTTTGAATTATTTTAGTATTGTTATATAGTATTACTCAATTAGAAAATAAGATTAGCCTGTAAAGAATTAATAAAAAATAGATACTACATTATTTAGTGATAAGTAGAATTCAGTTAATATAAATTTTTTTTTGACTGAAAATAATATTATAAAATCTTCTAATTTTTTCAGATAGCACTAAAAGGAACGTTAACTATTTAAGTGATAATGAATCCATCGATTCGGAGGATTCCTTTGAATCAATTTATTCCTTTTCCAGCGCTATCGAAAATATATATATAGACAGCAGATTAGATATAAGTATTACGATGCAAAGACGTATATGGCATGAATATTATGATCGTGAACTTACAATCGAGCAATTAAGGCGTCGATATACTGACGCTGATTTAGTGATAATATTGCATTTACGTCGAAGGTGGGAGGAAATTGATAGAGATGAAGACTCTATAAGTGAAAGTGAAAGTGATTTAGGATTTGTGAGTGGTGAGGACGAAAACAGCAGTAACTCAGGGTTTATAAGTGACGAGAGTGAAATTAATGGTAATAATTTAGGACCTAATGAAGAGTAATAAATTCAATCTTCGAAATTCTATATTAATACCTCAAAGACAAATACAACTGACAACAAACGACAGCAATATGTTATAAACTTTATTCGATATGTTCAGTAAATTTTGTATTTATTATATTTTGTATTTTCTGTTTCTAAAATTAAATAAAAAAAATTCAGTATTTTCGTAAAAAATCATGTTTACATAATAAAAAGTGATTATTGTATTTCGCCAGTTAATAAATTTTTAATAATGTACCTGTTTTTTTTTCTTTTTTTTTTAATCTATACTTAATAAAACATTTTTCAAAAGAAAAACCGATCTTTTTATTCACACCCATCCCTACATAAAAAATAAATCAAATTAATTTTTAATATTATACCTTAAAAATGGTGCGAATGTAAAAATTCACATAATTTTAAATATACGATGACTATGAATAGAAAAAGTTAGTTTTATTCATAGGTAGATTTTTGCTAGCTTGTAATTTTTAGAAAAATGTATTACTATGTAGATGTATTTTTATTTTGTGTATGATAAAATGATAATACACAATTAGTTACATTTATACGGTACAAAAATAAAAAATCGATATATAAAAATTGTATGATCTATACAGTACTCTGTTAAAAGTAAGGGTTTCTACACCGTTAAAAATCATATTCTACAATATCAATATATTGTAAAAAAAATCATATTTTTTGATAGTTTTAAATTTTAAGAAACATTAATTTCTCCTCATAATATTTTTTTAATCTTAAATTAATAGCACAATGTTCCATATATTTTAAGAAAATTTTCCTTTTAATATTTTATATTTACTTAAACAATGTATCATGTGTTTTTTCTAAATTTATTACTTGTTAGTTTAATTATTAACAATTAGTTAAATATACCTATAGGTATTAAATGACCTCTAGTTTTTGTAAACAGCTGTAATAAGATTAACAATTTTTTTATACTTATCTAAAATATCTTAAAACAAGAATCAGCATTTTTCACATTCTTCAATATGTAGGTACCTACTCTATACTGTTATGTGTTTTATGATTATTAAATATTTAGCAAAATTTTAAATAATATCGCGTCAAAATAATATTCAGAAGTCATTAAAAGACAATAGCAGTTACAAGACGTAAATAATAAAATATTATATATAAAATATTTCTAATTGTGAGTAACGAACTGAAAATGTAAACTAATACTTTAAGAATAAATATGTATACAGGGTAGAAAGTAAATAACTCTCATCGTTTTAAAAAGCGACTCAAAGCCTCCTGTAGACACTAAAACCATAGGAATATTTTTTCGGGATTAAGCTGAATTCAATTGATTAACCTTTTCCTGTTTGACAGTTTTACATCATTATTGTTCGACGATACTTTATTTTTAACAAATCATTAATAATATGGGTGAATACTTATTGGCAAGAATTACATAGTTTGCACATATGTTCTATTGTGTCAGAACGTCAATGGAACAATGCAATTTAATTGCCTATATTCAGGAGCAAGTAAAAACATTACCTATTTTAATAGCTCTGATAATATACATTGGATAGTTCGTTGTAAGAATAATCATTTCGACGATCTTTTTTAAGGAATTGTTTAAGGACTGTGGTATGTAATAAATAACAACACTCACATAATTTTAAAATATTTTATTAAATAATTAACATACAGCTGTTGGAAAAATTACAAAGATTTTTTTTTTTAACAACTTATTAAATGTTGATAGCTTATTTTAATATCTTCTATAGGGTCGTAAGTATAACCCTTTACCTGAAATTTTTTCATCACCATCGTTGGCGACTGTATTCTCGTCATAATCAGCTTCGTTGTCGCTCGCAGTATCTTCGCTATCGCTAGCAGATGTTTTTTCATCGCTGTCTTCGCCATCATTTGATATATACTTTAACACTGGCTCAATAATATCATGCTTTTCCAATTCCCTAGTTATTGAGATAATCCGCTTTCCAATGTCACTTTCCTTTAAATTATTTAAATGGCTTCGTTTTTTCTCGTTTTCGATATAATCCGCGAAGTTTGGATTTATAATATGACTCCTTTCCATTAAATTACATATAGTATTAACCATTTCTTCTCCAATTTGCGTCTGAGTCGCTAAACTTCTTAGTTCATCAACTAAATGGTTTGGGTCATCAAAATATTCTTCTTCATCAACAGGTTTCGAATGGCCATTATGAAGGTTAGCATTTTCATCATCATATTTGAAACGTTTAGCTCCCCCATTGGATGTTGAAGGTTGTTCCTTTTCTTCTGAATTTTTATCTTCTTGTTCTTCATCCTTTGCGCATGCGTTCTGAAGCTCTTTGATCATTAATATGTCTAGTGCAGTTTGTAAGAGACCAGCCACTTTTGGAGTAAAACCTGTTTCTTTGTAGTTATCAGGCAATTGCGAATCGTTTTGTTCGTTAGATCGATTATCTTCGTCATTCACAGATTGTAGAATATTATGTGAGTTTTTTAAAGAATCGAATTTCCTTTTGATTGCTTTTGCTGCAGCTATCGTATTTTCATCAAAAGAATTCAAGTTTCTTTTACATAGATCTGTATCATTTTCGTGTTGATTTTGAAACACTGGTGCTTTATCTTCCTTTTCTTCAATGTCATTTCTTGCTTCAAAGCTATATTCGGTTTCACCATCATCATCTTCATCATTCGATTTCGACGATTCACTTTGTATTGAAAGTCTTTCTATTGAACTGAACCTTTACCAGTCAAAACTTTTAAAATTAAATACTATGGATTTGGGTACTATATAAAAATCATACCTATGAGAAATAAGCAAACTTTAATCTCAACAATTTTTTACGATGTTAAAGTTTGTACGCTCAGAACAGACATTACCCAAAAAGGATGACTAACAATAAGCTATGGAATTTTATAAATACAACTATGAAATTCTACAACTAATATAATAGAATTATACAACTAAAAGTATAGAATTATAGAAATAAAAAAATCATGGAGTATTTAAGGACAACTGAGATATCGAAATCATCAAAAAAGCGCATAGAAATATGAAATTTTGCGGCATGCTTAAAAGCGGCTACACACATAACCGCAAGCTTGACAAGCATGCATGATCAAGCTTTTTGTACAAGCATGCTTGAGCGTTTGTATGATAATTTTGTACAATCATTTTGATTGTACAAGCGGCTTGAAGAGTAATTGAATTTCAATTATGCATACTTGAACACCTTAAATTGCGCAAGCAAAGCAGAGTGTGTGTACCAATGTGAAAAATTGTACAAGCCGATATCAATCTTCTATGAGATCTGTTTGTTTCATCTTCCTATTGTTGATGTCAATTTGATTGTTAAAACATCATGTCTAGTGATAAAAAAATAAACTGCGAATTACTTGAAGATTTTATTCATATATACCAAAGTCAGGAATGTCTTTGACGTATCAAATCGAAGGAATACCATGATAACGTAAAGAGAGATACGATAAATTTTTGAAACAATATAAGTTAATTCATGTAAACGTTGATAAGGGTACAGTTTTAAAAAAGATAAGCTCCTTAAGAACAAATTATAGAAGAGAAATGAATTTGTTTATTCATATAAATAAGGACAAAAGCATCTAAAGCGAGTGCAATTTTAGGGGGCGCCAAAATCATAATGGGTCGGTTTATATCAAATGGTCCAAGAAAACAAGTTGGTTGCTCGACCATTTTAAAAAAAAATTAATATTCCCCCAGTTGTTTCTATTGTATTTGAGGTATTAAAAACAATTCTTAAAAAAAAATTATCTTAAACCGTTTAAGCGTAGTGGCCATTTTTGTTTTCCAATTTGCGCTGATTTTTGTGTTAGCAGCCTTTTACGCCAATATACATATTTCACAAACCGTTCATCCTAAAAAGTTGGTTTAAAACAATTTTAATAGTAATAAATTTAATGAGGGGTGGCGATTAACCTCCTTTTTGGCCCCAGCTTATTTTTTATAATTATTGTGGTATATTAGAGTACTTTTCGATAAACCATTGAAGAATAAGATAATTCTACTTCAATGGTCACCTCTGTAAAGATTTTATGCTTGCGATAGAACGGAACTAATTCTTGACAATGACTGAATGACTGTGAAATAAAAGCATGGATATCGTTAATGTTAATTAATTGTTAAAAATTAATCGTTAATATAAAATACAAATATGAAATGAAGTCAATATTGAATGTCAAAAACTTAATAATTGCTATATCTTTGTTATTCATTTTCTTCGTCAGACCAACCAGCAGCAGCATTTTCTAAGAAATCCGGATAATGCGTTGACGATTTTAATGGTCGATTCTGAGTGTGTTTATAATAAGCAAGAAACTATAATACAGATGTAATATGAGCACAGCACCCCACTACACGGGCTCCGACTTTGCATTGACAATACCAGCACTTAAACTGCACGTTGCTCTGTCCGCTAATATGTGTTATGTAGTTGTGTGTGTGACTATTCACACACATGCAAACATCAAACCCACACGTCTACAAACAGTGTTGACCTACACAACATAGTGGGGAGAAGTGGAAGGGATTTTTTGTCTATGATGCGATGGTATCACTAATACAAAGATAGCAAGTTGGTTTCTGAATTCTTTGGTCACAACTTAATTTCACAAAACTTTGTTTTTCACTATGAGCACAAGTGAGAACCACTTTGATTTTTGTATATGTTATAGATTTTATAGTCTCACACTACATACTTAAAAATTTTTGTGGTTCTCCCTTGTGCTTTATATGAAACAACTAACTGAAACCCGGAAAAATGTCGATTTTTAGGTATTTCTGTGAAAAGACTTAAGTTTAGCTAACCTTTATCTAAGATGAGGAGGTGAATTTGCTTAAATAAATATTATCTACCGTAATTTCGAATGTTGAAGTTTGTTAAAATGATATTTTCTTTATTTCTTCATACTTATAAAAAAAAGTGTCGTTCAATGTATAATGTTTATCGAAATCAGAATAGTTTAAATTCTTGGAAAAATTATTTGTTGAATTAGCGCGTAATAAAGAATTTGTATCATTAAAAGAAAAATTGTTATCTTTGTTAATATTCTTGTTAGAAATTATAACATTTTCATTCAATAAGGACGATTTCCTTTCGAATGTTTCCTCAGCTAGTTTTCCGAGCAAGAAAATTCTGGAAATTAAGGATTATTTGTACCAATAGCGCTGGTGGAGGCCACAGCATGGTCACTTTCGCTAATCTTCGAGTTTTTATTTTCTGGAAGATGTTGATTGTTGGTATAATATACACGAGGTTTTTTTGAGAATTGTTTAATTTCCCATTTTTATTACGATTATTTGTTATATTTTATCGTTTTGGGACTATTTAGACAGTTATACGGTTGATAATATATTGAACTGGTATTAATAGGAATTTTTTTTATAAGGAGCTTTAATATAATCCCAGTGAACATTTTTCTGTAAATTTTATGTCACAGTGACAGAACTGAAAGTCACATGTTACATAACATGTGAGTCACATATGACTCACATGTAACTTACAATTTCCCACTTATAAACGTAACAATGTGACGTAACAATGTTATGTTCTTGTTACGTTTTAGGAAAATATAACTTTGATGTTACCTTATAGATAAAAATTCGCCTTCTTTTGCAAAAAGCAAATTCAAAATTCCATTTTTTTGTTTCTTATTAACATTACATACACATATTACCAACTTATTGACATATACATGACATATACATACACCTAAATTATTATTATTATTTTTTTTTTTTTTTGTTGACTGTTGCAGGATTCGAACCATTATCCAAGCTGAAGCATCTTTTAAATTATCGACAGTCTTAACCACTAGACCAAACTCACTTATTTATTCCGATCGTTATATATTAATATATATTACAAAATAGTAAATAAAACCTTACAAGAATTTTCATAAAAGTTTCATTTTTAAATTAATATGTAACAAAATTAACGTTGTTTTAACGACGTATTAACGTTGTTTTAATGAAATGTCGCAATCATGACTCTTTTGTTATGTTTGTTATCCATTTCATCCATCCATTTTTGTATAAGTCGATTTATGTTATTTGTTATATGGGTTATTTGTTATAATATGGGTTATATTATATATATTATGGGGTTATATTATATAATATGTATAACCCCATAACCCATATAACAAATAACATAAATATACAAAAATGGATGGATGAAATTTAATTACATCAGACGCCAACAGGGGATAGATTGAAAAACTGCAGGAATTTTTAAATGGATAATTCCTCACGAATTGATACATTTAAAATTAATATGGTAACAAAACATTTCACAAAAGTGACAAGTGAAATGTTTTATTAATCGCCGTGTTCGTTGCTGAGTTTTTCTGCTCAAAGTGAGCTGTTAGCGCATGCGCAAGAACATTTTTATGAAGTACGAAATACTTGTGTATTCCATAAAAAAAAGTTCTTGCGCATGCGCTAGCAGCTCACTTTGAGCAGAAAAACTCAGCAACGAACACGCCGAATATTGATACGTCACAAAAACATAACAAAAGAGTCATGATTGTGACATTTCATTAAAACAACGTTAATACGTCACAAAAACATAACATAAGAGTACTGTTGTGACGTTTTGTTCAAAGTAACATTGTTAGGTCATCAGGACATAACAAAAGAGTCATGGTTGTGACATTTCATTAAAGTAACGTTGATACGTCACAAAAACATAACATAGTGTGTGTCAGTTCTGTGAGGTTTTATCAAAGTAACATTGTTAGGTTACGAAGACATAACATAAGAGTCACACTGTGACGTTTTATCAAAGCAACCTTGATACATCATCTAAACGTAACATAGCAGTCACAAATGTGACATTTTATTACAGTCACAATGGCATGTAACTGTTACGTAACATACAGGTAACAATTAGGTATATAACATAAAACTCTAATTTTATATAATTGTTATGTCACTCACAAGTCAAAAAAGTTACGTAACTTGTTATTTCCTTGTTACATCACATTTACATTCTATGTTCACTGGGATGATTATTTTGAGAATAATTTTGTTTCCAATTTTTATTACGATCATTTGAAATATTTCCCCAACCATTATTGTCGTTTTGTGTGTACTTTTGATGACTACTTAGACGGTTGTAAGGTTGACAATTTGTTGAATTGAAATTAATAGGAACATTTTTGTAAGGAGCTATAATATAATGATTGTCAAATTCTTTTAGTTCCCTATGTAATTGCCTCATAGTGGTGCAATTCTTTAAAATTCGCCTAACATCAAATTCAAAGTGAGAAAAAATATTTCGATAAAGGTTTTATCATGAATTTTATTATTCAAATGTTTAATTCTTTTATACCAATAAAATAAATGTTGTACATAATACGATTTCGCTACTATGGTTCTGTGTTGGTTTGTATACAATTCGATTAATATTCGATTCTGAATGTTAGAATTCCAACACGTTTCTAATAACCATTAAGAAAACATATCAAAAGTATTAATGGAATCCTCAAATAAAATAAAAGTATTTTTTACAGTATCAGTCAATTTTGATTTTGCCAAATAAAATTTTATCATTTTCAGAAATAATTTCCCTAAAATAATATTCTAAATTTTTTAGAAAATCAGTAGGATGCAATACGTTAATATTTCCACTAAATTCAACAATATTAAACAAATTTATATTATTATTGGGTAATAAGAAAGAAAAATTTTGATTATTAGCAGTATCGTTAAAATTAGATTTATAAGTTTCTAAATTTTCAATTCGTTTTTCTATATTGTTTACAGTATGAGTAATTTGTAAATATTTTTGTAAATTTTCAGATACTTTAATATCTAAGTTAGAAATAATTTGTTCATTTTTTATACATTTATTTTGAATAGAAGAAATTTCATTGTTTAAACTATCTTTTTGTTTGTTAAGATTTAAAATTTCATTGTTAAAAGATTTTTCTAAATTTCAAATTTTATTATTAGTTTCCGTATGATATTTTGAACATTGTAAAGCAATACTCTCAATTCTTTTCCGTTAATTTAACTTCAATATTTTTTATTTCTTTGTTATTCGTATCAATTTCCTTGTTATTTGTATCAATAGAAACAGTTAAATGATTTAATTTACTAACAATGTTACTAAACGTACCTAGAATGGCCGTTGTGCCAGGTTGTTCTGAAGTGGATGCTGTTGTTTGTTGTTTCTGTAGCTGCACGTTGTAGGATTCGTCCAGTGTTTGTTGAATATCGTCTTCAAGACGTGTTGATGATTCACCAGCTTCGAAGATGGGTTTACTATCCATTTCGCTGAAGAGGTTGTCGACGTTGAAAATTGTAGGCTTGTAGTCGTAGCAGTTGTTACACCTTTTGAAGTGGCGATGCTAACTTCAATTTCCAAAACAGTAGGATGCCAACTTGTTAGGCTGCCTTTGTGATTGAAAGAAAATCCAGGAATTTTCTTATCACGGCTGAATGTTTTCTACACCTCCGTGTCCCTTTTGATGGTCGAAGGTTCTTTTTTGGTCGGTGATTACAATTACTAGACTTGGTTATCAGTCAAAAATAAATACACTGGCTTATTTAATTAAATAAAATTTGTTTATTAATTAATAATAACGGTTAAAAAAAAGAAAACAAATAACGATACAAGATTCAATTATAAATAATTAAACAATTGTTTGCTATAAGTTAAGCGTTTGTGAGGCAAAGCGTAGCCGTGTTAACCCTAGAATCATACGTTGGTCTACGAGAAACGTTAATCATACATCGACGTCGTTTTGACGGATGGACTTTTTACGGAGAGTTTTAGAGTTTATTTGCAAAAAACATTTTTTTTACATAACAATACTACAAAAGCGAACAAAATATTTAAAAAAATTGGATTTGGAAAAATTTCTCAATGTAAATATTTATTAATTTTTTTAATCTTTTTATCAAAGCATATTTTCATTATAAAAATTAAAAAATAAATAAATACATCAATTTTAATAATTAATTTATGAACTATTATGAGTCAGTGGACATGTGTGACTTTACAGAATGTGAATTTTCTCAGTCATAAATATTCCTATAGATATGTAGTTATTTCCCCATTAGGCACATTTGTAAATTTTCTAAAATTTGTTAGTAATTTTTCGAATAAGATCTCAAAAAATAATAAAAATTAAAATATTTTCCACAAAATAAATTGTTAATCTTTTATTAAGTCATTCGAAATGCATTCTTTAGTTTTCGATTCAATATATTAAAACTTCAGTATTATGTCGTCTCTATAAGTCAAACAGCTGTAATCATCTTTCACATTATCATAATCATTGAATAAATTAATTATAACATCCACATCTTTAATAAATTTTAAAAAAAATTAGGAAATCTTTTATATGTAGTGTACAAAATCTTCAAAAAAAACATACGTTAATCATACATCGACGTCCTTTTGACGGACACTATTTCAATACAAACAAAACGACAATGACTATAAACAAAATAAATATATGTGGTGTGTTATAATAACAAATAAATTAGATAACAGAAATCTCACAGCAAACAAGTAACAACAAGTCGTAGTATTGGAGCAGGTAGAGAAGTTCGTACGTCGTTTTGACGTGTACGTATGATTCTAGGGTTAATAGTTTGACGTCAAAATTTGTCGTTATCAAAAGATTCCAATTTTTGTTACAACAAACTTACCTATTTTGATTTTGGAAATTTCAAGATTGTTCTATTTTGTTCTATACGGTAAATAAATACATTTTTATTACCCATGCGGGAGAAGTGCTAACTTGGCGCACACATTTCTGTACGCAGAATAGCTGTTTGCCCACTGTACTCTTCCCACATACTTTTTTGCGTGCGGAAAGTCTCGATTTACTTTGGCATGTATTACCAATTCATTATGTTAATTAAAATTCACATATGTTCACAATAGGCTATTGACTATGTAGTTGAATAAAGAGCTAATTCGTAACAGGTATTTTATTATTTCATATGTTCAGTTGTACCCCCAGGATCATAAATTCGGAAAGTTCTATTAAATTTAGGCGTGGGTTTTTACGCACGGTGTAGATTTTTTGTAGAGAATTAAATTTCCTATCAAAGTGGCACTTTATGAACTCAAAAAACTTCTCAACAAAATACGTCAAAAAAACTATTTTAAAAAAAGGGAAAATTTTTCAATTTTTCTTCTTTTTTTTTTTAATATTTGTGCAGCACTTTTTTCTGAGTGAATTTAGGTATAGGGCATATTTTCGATAAAAACTGGCTGAGATATAGTCGTTCAAAGTTACCTACTTTTGTACAATTTTATTACTTTTTACTTTTATATCAAGTTATTTGTAATTTTTACACGCAAAAATTATTTATATTGAGTACAAAAATTATTTCTGCTTTACCAGAGATAATGATAAAAGTATTTGTTAAAAATTTCATACTCATATTATGATCTTATATTACGAAAAAAAATTCATATTATGAAAAAAAAACTTTAATATTGTACTAATTTATAGTTGTTCTAATTTTTTTTAAATTACATATTTATTATATTTTTCCCATAATGTTTTCAAATTCAGTATCAGTATCTGCATCAACATCGTTTTGGACATCTTCATCCGTAACTAAAAAAATCAAAAAATGGATTAGTGTCAATTAAGACAACAAAACCTACTGCACTGCAGAATTTACTGGAGCAAAAAGCTTGCGGGTGTATAAAAGATTGTCACGGAAATTGCGACTGTAGAAAATTATAGGAATTAGCTGCTCCATGTTCTGCAAAGAATGTATTGGCCTAAATTGTGAAAATGCGGATGTTCCAGAAGTTACGGTTCAAGAAGATGTCCAAAACGATGTTGATGAAGATATTGATAGTGAATTCGAAAACATTATGGGAAAAATATAATAGATATATAACAAACAATTATAAATTAGTACAATATTAAATTTTTTTTATACCTAAGATCATATGAGCATCAAAATTTTTAACAATTATACTTTTATCAGTATCTCTGATAAAGCAGAAATAATTTTTGTACTCAATAAAAATAACTTTTACGTGTAAAAATTACCAATAACTTTGTATAAAGGATGTGGCTATTTATACATAAAGTATGTATAACTAATTGGCTATTTATACATACAGTATGTATACGCAATTGGCTATTTATACATACGGTATGTATACGAAATTGGCTATTTATACATATATAGTGTGTATATAAAATTAGCTGTTTATTAGTACAGTCACTGAAAGACAAAATAATGTAAAAGCTCCCAATTTTTTCGGATTGAATGGATTTTCCTGAAAATTTGTATACCAGCTCATCTGACCCTACACTTCAAAAGTTATATTGTCTTGATGTGTGCTTTTTGATAATTAGGGGTAAAAACTACCCTTGTATGACAAAATTACGAAAAGTCCAGATTTTCGTATTTTAAAGATTCAATTTATGTTCAAATATGTTGGATAAAATTCCTTTCAAGTTTTTTAATATAATTTATGAAGTTCAGTTACCTTTCTACCCAAAAAATTCTTAAAAACTACCCCTTTGTTTCCGAAAAAATAGGAAAAAAGTTTTAGCAGCGTAAAGTAACTTTTCGGTGCATTCACAATGTATTATATATCTCTTTTATTTTTCATTAGAAAACTTATCACTCATTAAAAAGCTGCAACCGTTAAAAAATAAACCACCCCTTATAATAAAATAGAGAAGAAAACGATTATTAACGGCTTGAGATATTATATACTGGTGTACATATAATGAATTGTGACTTTTTAAAAGTTTTCAAATGTATGATTATATTGTAACTTTTTAATCTCCCAAAAACCCTGATAGAAGAACTACCCCTTATAAAAAATCCTACCCTTTATGGAAAAATTGCATAAAAATTATATGTATGGAAAAATAGCATGTGAATTACACATTACATGTTGATATAATTAATTTTTTTTTTCATTCTATTGAATTTATTTTTAAAATTTTTTAACTAAATTATTAAAAAAATACAAAAAATACACAAAGATGATGGTAATTTACCTGCCCCAAAAATTTTATCGAAAAAATGCAATTAGTTTTCTTACTATAACTTTTTTAATTTTTAAGTTATCAATTCGTTTAAAAAACCATTTGGTAGGAAATTTTAAGCACTATAAGTCTTATGATTTACAATTTTTTTGAGTTCTTCAATTTTTAGATTTGTAAGTTTAAAGGGCTTAGTAAAGGTAGTCTTCGCGTTCTGTTTTGAGCTTCTAACGATCATAAGTCAGTCAAATTTGGACGTACAAAAATGAACAAAAAAGCAAATTTTTCAGCAAGCAAAGACCTACAATTTTCATTCTATAATTTTTTTTCATAAATTTGTTAGTTTTTTAAATATTTTGAAAAAAACTATGATTTTTTTAAAAATTAAATTTTTTTTTCAAGAGTATATCAGTCTTTTTTTCGAATTTAAACTTCTAAATCCGTTCAAACCCCCAGAACCCATTGTTTATATATGAATAAAGTAAACTGGCGACGGATTACGCTTAGTTTCAATGTTTGCCGTCAAGTAATTAATTTTGATACCAATTTTTTTTCTCAAAAATCAAGACAAACATTTTGCTTTGAATGTAACTGCGTTAATTTTTATACTAATGGCTTTTACCACAGCTCAAAATAAAGGTCTATTTAAGTACTTTAAAAGGTGTAATATGAGTTTTTTTCGAAAAACCTCTCATTTTTCCTCCAAATGACATTGAAAGTTTCGATTTTAGCTATCGTCAAAATCGATTTTAATTTCAAGGAGTCATAACTTAGGTTGTGTTCTACCTACAAAAATAAAAAAGAATGCAATCTCTTTGTTACTTGATTTTCTTTATTTTTGCTCATAACCATTTTTTATGTAAAACTTGTAGTTTTTGAGATATTTGCGAAATATCCCTCAAAAACATGCATTTTTTGGGCTAAAAATGACCACATTTCGGCGCCAATATCTCAAAAAGTATTGATTGTATAAAAAATTCTTATAGAATATTTTTTGCTTAGAATTTGTCCCTCTATCGAACGGTGAGGTTATTTTTCATAAAAAAATTTCCAACCCCTAGAAGGGGTGCCTTCCACCCCTAGGGTGAAAGCACACATCGACATTATATAACTTTTGTTTCTTGGGCAACTCCCTAGCTACAGTTCAAATTTCAAGCCAATCCATCCCATCCGAAAAAATTGGTAGCCAAATGCTTCAGTTACTGTACTATATACATAATTATGTGTATACTGAATTGGCTATTTAAACCTACAGTATGTAGTTATGTACTACCTAAAGCTAAACTGTATACGCAGTTGGCTACTTATACATACTGACTGAATGCGCTGTTATTACAATTAGGTAATATTTTTTTAATAACTATTCCATTATAATAACCGAATACCTCCGATTGAGCTGAATTATTTTTTTACATAATATTTTTGGTTTAAGAAGTTATCCCCTAAACGGATTTTTGGCGACGAGAACCGGAAGTGTATTTTTCAACCCTTCGAATGTCAAGCCTAAGGATTACTAAAAAATGTTTTCCGTTACCATAGCAACAAAAATTAAAGATCGATTCTTATGGAACTTGGTGAGTAGCACAAAAAAGAAACAATGAAGTTTTTCGATATTTTGCTTAGTTTTCGTGATATTACGTGTCAAATTTGAAAAGCTTATTATATTGGATAGACAATTACGGTAAGTATATTACGGCTTGTATTGATAGAAGTAAGTGGAAAATGGACCGGACAACATCATTGAAACCTCATTTTCAGGCAAAGGGTAATTAAATAATTTTGAAGTCATTACACGCCGAGACATATTTGTAAATAATTACCCTTTGCCCAAGAATGAGCTTTCATTGGTGATGTCCCGTTTATTTTCCACTAATTTCTATGAATAAAAACCCAAATATACCATTCAAAAATTATATTTAAAACAGTTTATATCCGTGAAAATTGATACTACATATATGTGTATGTGTGTAATATACAATTCATTATCTCATTATAGTAAGTTTTAGAAATACAACACACATTATCTCGAAAACTAAACAGGATATCGAAAAAATTTGTTCTTCCTTTTTTGTTCCATTGATCAAATTCTATAAGAATTTGCCTCTAATTTTTTATTACCATAACAAAGGAAACCTTTTTTTAGTCCTCAGATATGCAAATTCCGGTTCGCGTCGCCAAAAATCCGTTCTTAAGCTAAAAAGATTATACAAAATTCAATCGGTGGTACGCGAGAATTTCGTTATTATTAGAATCGATAAATTTGTTATTATAAGTTATTTTACTGTCACCAGTGGAAAAGTCCATTTTAATACGCGCACCATGAAATTTTGACGATATTTTTGGTCCTCAATGTGCGCATTATACATCAGAAATTACGGTAATTCTGAATAAGTAGTCAACTGCGTATACATACTGCATGTTTAAACAAAATATTCCATATACATACTGTATGTATAAATAGCCAATTTCGTATACATACTGTATGTATAAATAGCCAATTGCGTATACATACTATATGTATAAATAGCCAATTGCGTATATATACTGTATGTATAAATAGCCACATCCTTGTATAAAAGTAAAATTGTAAAAAAGTAGGTAACTTTGAACGACTGTATCTCAGCCAGTTTTTATCGAAAATATTTTTATCGGTCACCATTCTGACGAGAATTGCATCAGCTTTCTTTTTTATGAACCAATGCCTATACCTAAACTCACTCAGAAAAAAGTGCTGCCCAAAAATTAAAAAAAAAAGAAAAATTGAAAAATTTCCGCATTTTTAAAATAGTTTTTTTGACGTATTTTGTTGAGAAAAAAGTTTTTTGAGTTCATAAAGTGCCATTTCGATAGGAAATTTAATTCTCTACAAAAAATTATTGTATGTGTATCTACGAAAAATGCATAGTTTTTGAGTTATAGTTAAAAAACTTAAGAGTCGATAAATTTACGCCTTGCTAAAAACCCCCGCCTAAATTTAATAGTACTTTACGAATTTATCATTTTGAGGGTACAACTTAACATATGAAACAATAAAACACCTGTTACGAATTAGTTCCTTTTCCCCCTGTTTTTTTGTACATAACTAATAGCCTAATATTTTCAAACACTATGTGAATTTTAATTAACATAATGAATCGGTCACACATGCCAAAGTAAATTGAGTGTTCAGGTATCAGCTAAGCTGGACATTAAGTGAACATATGAACACTGGTGTATGTTTAAATACGAACAAAAGTTCGTCATACATTAATAATGTTTCACAGGCAGTCGATAACGTTTGAAATTAAGCAGAGATGGGAACAAAAGGTCCCTAACAGAGTCGTCATATAAAATATTTTGTACTGGGGGCCTACGAATAGAACTGGAGGGCTGTCATAAAACGTAAAAATATTATCAATCTTTTTAAAAATCATTTTTACGACGTTTTACTATTAATACCACATCGTTAACGTTATTTTGTGTCTGTTTGTGTTTTTTAATTGCCAATATTATGAATCATTTTGCTTGTTATATGTACCTACATATCTTTATATTTTTCTAATGCAAAAACAAAACCATATTCAATCTTGTGAGCGACCTACTAGAGTGATACAATCTACTAATGCAATCAATTTTGTTTACATTAAAGCAGGTATAAAGAAGGTGACATGTACATATTATTTAAATAATCACAAAGGAAATAGAGATATTGTTTACAATATAAATGTTTTGAATTCGTATAAATTAATTTCTATTACAGTCGACCACTTATTTATTCAACATTAATTTTTTAAAATTATTTTTAAAATTAAAATTATATATTAAATTATGAAAAATGGGTAATTTTTGATTTTTACTGATTTGTTCTTTAAAGCTTCCTTAGGCTAGCCATCAAATCCAGGGGAAAAATCCTCAGCCTTGTACTAAAATTTATAGCCCCCCAATTCAAAATATTTTATATGGCGATTCTGTTTGGGACCACTGTTCTCCCAAGTCTAGTTGTAAGTATGCACTGAGATAATGTTCTTTTATTTGTATGCTTTTGTATGCGTTTTAATAAACAGTGAGTAAACCGCTTCTTTTGAAATTGAGCAATTCCATGTATCAGTCGATCACCTAAAAATGGCATGTTCGCCAGATTCAATTTCCCTTTGTATATAATAAGCTTAAGATGTGTTGCGCTATGAACTCGAATATTATTCAATTATCTTTTATTTTGTCGGAGTTATAATTATTCAAATTTGCGTTCAAGGTCACAAAATGGGGATTCCCCAAAATATTTTCTCAATTTCTTCAGAGTCTAAGAATAATTAAAAAATGATTACATGTGCCATAGAATGTACTTTACATACACTTTCAATTAGACCGATTTCTGTCCCAATATATGCACATATATTGAAGTAATCGCAACTTCTTTTTTATTCGTTTATACTGAAAGTACCTTATCTTCGATTTTCGATTTTCTTTTTTCAAATGAAAGTACTCAGTCCCCTCTACAACGTGGTACTCGATTCTCTTGGTTTTTTGAGTTTTACGGATTTTACGGGGCTTAGTTTTAAAAAATACGTGAATTTTTCACCTAAATGATAAAATATTATAGTTATAATATTACCTCACCTTTGATTTTCGATTTCCTATTTTTAAATGAAGGTACTCAGTCCCCTCTACAACATGGTACTCGACTTTCTTGGTTTTTTTGAGTTTTGCGGATTTTACGGGGCTTAATTTTAAAAAATACGTGAATTTTTTGCCTAAATAATAAAATAAAATATTATAGTTATAATATTACCTCACCTTTGATTTTCGATTTTCTTTTTTTAAATGAAAGTACTCAGTCCCCACTATAACGTGGTACCCAATATTCTTTGTTTTTTTGAGTTTTGCGGATTTTACGGGGCTCAGTTTTTAAAAAATACTTGAACTTTTTAACAAACTGATAAAATAAAGTAAATTCCAATATTACCTCAATTTTAATTTTCGATATTTCTTTTTTAAGCTAAAGTACGGAGTTCCCGTTATGGTACTCTATTTTCTTAGTTTTTATAAGTTTTATGAATTTTACGATACTAATTTTTTGATTTTATACCTACATAGAAGCAAGCCTCAATTTTGTCAGTAATAGACGAAGAAATAATATCCGCAGTCAATTATCTTAATAATCAGTAGTACCAATATAGGCATTTGGGGCTCATCTTCCCACGTGCCGACCTTTTGAGTGACCTCGGCAGGTGGTAAAACTACCAGGGCGGTTCTAGAAGACTCCGGCGGTGGGTGGAGTAATGTTTTGGTCTCAAACCCAATCGAACCTAAGGAAATTTTGTTTAACCTAACGGAACCAAACGGAACTTGATCTAACCTAACGGAACCCAACAAAATTTTATCTAACCTAACCTAACCTAACCTAACCTAACCGAACAAATTTTTTTCTAACCTAACCGAACCTAAGAATTCAAAATTTCCTTAATAGATGGGCAGCTACCTTCGAGCCCTGTAAATTCCAAGTTTTAACTACTAGATGTCACTGCTAGTCTGAATACTAGCGATCCCTGTGCGTAAGTTTGAAAAATTGTCAATAGATGGCGTGCAACGTCTGATTATTGTAAAATTAATACATTTTATTCTAAAATAAAACAGGGTTAAGCTTCTATGAATTGTCAGCTGACGTCATTAGAAGGTATACTGATATTAATAGCGAAGATTTCTGTCTAATATGCAAAAATGAATTTTATCATATGATTGTATACTTTTATCTGAAAACAGGTTTATACAGGTTTTCCTCTAAATAAAAACACATTTTTTATTTTAATAAATTTATTTAAAAGAAATATTTTACAATAAAATATTTAAATGTTATTAAAATAATATCTGTATATGGATATAACATTTTCCATGGCGCAAGTTGTTCCGCAATGATAGGAATCGAGGACTAGTGTATGTTGATGTTCTGATTCCCAACTTGGGACAAATTGTTATTTCTTCAAAGTTCATGATGGGCGCTATTGGTAGTAGTCGTTTTAAATACCGCACTTTTTCTTCTCCTTTCGTATAAATGATTTGAGTTCCGTGTAGATTGTTTATTAAAATGTATTGTAGTTCCTCATATTCAATATGTCCATCCATCCAGGAGAACCCGTGATGATTTTTCCGCAACCAACAAGCAGTGCGCTGATCTTTTTCACTTAATACGCAAAACGGTATTGGTGATTTGAATACATAATGTTGTAGTATATAATCTTCACCATAATTTTCTTCGGAAGAATCGGATTTCAACACAGCCAATTCCTTTATGTAGAATTTCCCATTTGTTGCATTTGGAAATCCTTGGAAGTCAACAATTGCTGCGTCGGTCTTCATTGTGCGTTGTCTAGAGCGAAACTGGTTGGTTTATAATCGGATTTCGACGTTTTATACATATTTTGTAACAATATTCGTCAATGGATTATATTGAACCACACGATCACGTAGTAGAAGACAGAATGCTGATGCATTCTCTGACACCTCCTTCAACATTTTAAATTCAATTCGAATATCCAGTGGTCTACTTTTCATATGGTTAAAAAAGAGGGTCGCCTTGCTTTCAGATACCACGTTTCGGCTACTTTTTCAAGGTCACTAGTTTTACTTCGACTGTTTTTGTTTTTTGTCGCTAACATTCGGCTTTGACTATTGTCAATATATAAAGTAAAATTTTTGGTGCTTTTATTTAGTTGTTAAAAGTAGCTGAAAAAGTGAAGATGAGCTCCTCCAAAATGTATAATATTTCTCAATTGTTCGGAAATAAATAAAAACCAACTGACGAGAGGTTTGGATTATGGTTATTGTTGGAAAATTTGGATAACAACAATCTGATTACCGATGTTGGGAATATAAATTATACAGTAGGAGAAGAGCTCTTGTTAAACAGCAATTTAAAACTACTAACGCCAATTACAGAACCTTTTTGTGACAATATAATGCTTGTGAAAATTAGTGATATTGGGAATTGTGAAGAACAAGTGTTAAAGGAAAACAGTTTTATTGTGAAAAAAGAAATATCTGGTGCTTTTAATAGTTACTTACGAGGAAAATTTTCTAAATTTATTTCTACAAGACGTGCAGTAAAAGCAAAACTACCTTTTCTTTTACAAAGTGAAAATAAAATGGCAAAAGGAGTTAAGGAAATTATTGGAAAGGAAGAAATGGAAAATATTAATAAAAAATATATAAATCCAATATGTATTCCGTATAAAGTGGAACTAGCGGACGTTAAGGTGGAGACTCTGCTGGAAAAATTACCAAACATTTTAAATCAACTTGCAGTGGACGACTACTATCTTTTAGATTTGGACATAACACCAGATTTTGCGGGAATATTTAACAAGATAGAAATGTGTCAATTTTTAGCGAATAAGTGTAACTCCTGTCACCAAGGAGAGTACAAAGAGAATAGCAATGTAATTGTGGATAATGATAAAACAGTGGGAATTGATTGCTTAACATGGTTAAATTCGATTGCTAGAATTAATATATATAACAAATTTGTCTGCCAAATAACAAGTCCAGGAGTCAATAAACAAATTGGTAATCATATTATTGACTTTATCAGTTGTCCAGATATGCGATTAAACGAAACATTTTCATCTGTTTTGGCTAAGGAACACGGAGTTACAAGATTGGAAGCAACAATATATAACTATAATATTTTAAATTATTATATGATGGAAAATACATTTAATCCCTTAGAAGAATGCTTAACGTTATTAGAAGATAGTAAAAGCTACTTCCAAAATGCGCCAATGTATTGTTTCAGTTGCCAAAATGTGGACAAAATTGACGGAGAGTCTGCAGAACAGCTGTTGCCTCGTATTCAATAATCTTCTGCAATATGTATATTGGGGGAACAAAAACACCAGAAAATTGACTGGATTACAAATTAAACTACCACATAATTCAGAATTTAGAAATAAAGTAATTAATTACTGCATCTCTGCGTTCAGTTTTAATTGCTTACCTATTAAATATATAGAAATTGTCGAAGATGCTACTGACAAAAGTAACATACGTATTATACAAAAATGCTATATTAAAAATGGAGAAACATTTTTCTCTAAATCCAGGACAGTTTTTCCACGATCTCGAAAGATATAAGTATTGAGTACACTGGACTGATCAAAACTAATAATATAATTCCGCAAGTCCTAAAGAAAAGGACCAATATAACTAACAAATTGACTCCATATACAGTAAAGGAAATAGAACCGTTACTACCAGTTTATGTAATATCAGCAAGGAAACGAAAACTAGAGTTGGAAGAAATAGATTTGAAGAAAATAAACATAGAGTATTTGACTAAAACCCACGCTATAAAAGAAGAATATAAGCATTTGCTAGAAAGAGAACGTAAATTAACAGAACTAAAAGAAAAAATAATAAATTATTTTAAAACACAATGGAAGAATTTGGATATAACTGGAATTTATAATATTTATGCATTTACTGTTAATAAAAAGGGAAAATACCCCTATGTGGGAGTCCCCGCAGAAAGAGATGGAAGTAAAAGCGTTTATTTCTTAAAAGGATACTTAAAAAATTGGTTTATAAATATTTACAACACCAGAGAAAAGCTTGAAAGACAATGGATACTTTATTATTCCATACGATGGAATGGATTTAATCATTTTACAAACAGAAGAGCCGATTATGACATTTAAAACTAATGGATTTACTACATTTAATGATCATTGATTTGCAAAAATAGCGGAAGTGACAGTTTACTCGGAAGTATGGAAAAATATAAATAAATTCTAACTATGACGAAATAGAACAAATCAAAGATATTATTATCCAAGAAATAAAAGGTAAAATTAAAGTTACGCAGTGTCGACGACTGGAAGAACTAGAGGGAGGAACAGAGCTGATTATTAAAGGAGTAAAGCAAATTACTCACAGAAACAAAATACGTTATATTTTACAATTCGAAAACTTAGATGCATTGTATATATCGAATTACTGGCTAGAAAAAGAATTGCAAGACACTAATATAGATTTAAATTACAAAATAAAAATTAGATTGGATAAGATTAAAATCACCATTAAACATAAAGAAAGAATCGTGTTTTGTGTATAATGTTTTTATTCAAATAATAAATATAAAAAATTTTTTTGTAAGATTTTTTATAAGATCTCATCATCCTTCTTATAGTACTAGTGCTATCGGTCGTAGTCGTATATTCCCAATAAGTTAATCATTGCTATTTACACCAAACACCAAGAAGAAAAAGACACCCAAAGGCACCAAAATACACCAAAAGGTACCAAAAGACACCAAAAACGATTCCAAGGCAAAATATTTGGACGGTGAAAACACCAACTCAGCTGGAGAAACCGTGTTACATTATAATCGCTCTACAAACGGATCGACGAAATAAAAAAGATAAAAATTCCAGTATTTTCGATCACTGCGAACTTTCAGACGTTAAAGTTTATTTAAATTCTGCGAAATACCCGTACATGGATTTGAATTTGGATTTCAGTAATGATAAATATGCAGCAGCATATCACATATACTCGGAATTTCAACAAGCATATTATGATTGTAAGAAGAATGAACCACTTTTAAGCAAAACACAATTCAAGAATATCGCTCCAATCATATTCGTCGATTATTCTCATCAAAACGAAACATTGAATAGTGGACCACTGGATATTTGAATTGAATTTAAAACACTGAAGGAGGTGCCAGAGAATACATCAGCATTCTGTCTTCTACTACATGATCGTGTAGTTCAATATAATCCGTTGACAAATATTGTTACAAAATATGTATAAAAGGCCGCAATCCGATTATAAATCAGCCAGTTTCTAGACAACGCACAATGAAGACCGACGCAGCAATTATTGACTTCCAAGGATTTCCAAATGCAACAAATGGGAAATTCTACATAAAGGAATTGGTTGTGTTCAAATTCGATTCTTCCGAAGAAAATTATGGTGAAGATTATATACTCCAACACTATGTATTCAAATCTCCAATACCATTTTGTGGATTAAGTGAAAAAGATCAGCGCACAGCTCGTTGGTTGCGGAAAAATCATCATGGGTTCTCCTGGATGGATGGACATATTGAATACGAAGAACTACAATAGATTTTAATAAACAATCTACATGGAACTCAAATCATCTATACGAAAGGAGAAGAAAAAGTGCGGTATTTAAAACGACTACTACCATCAGCGCCCATTATGAACTTTGAAAAAGTAACAATTTGCCCCAAGTTGGGAATCATAACATCGACATCCACTAGTCCTCGATGCGGCCATCATTCCGGAGCAACTTATGCCATGGAAAATGTTATATCCATATACAAATATTATTGTAATAACATTTAAATATTTTATTGTAAAATATTTCTTTTAAATAAATTTATTAAAATAAAAAAATTTGTTTTATTTAGAGGAAAACCTGTATAAACCTGTTTTCAGATAAAAATATACAATCATATGATAAAATTCATTTTTGCATATTAGACAGAAATCTCCCTTATTAATATCAGTATACCTTCTAATAACGTCAGCTGATAATTTATACGAGTTTAAACCTGTTTTCAGATAAAAATATGATAAGATTATGAATCAAGGTACAGAATTCCAGGTGGTTCAGACTAGTAACGCCATCTTTTAACTATCAAAAAGGATTTGCGGCGCCAATTTTTCAAACTTATGCACAGGGATTGTTAGTCTCCAGACTACGAGCGCCGTCTAGTAGTGAATTTACAGGGCTCGTTAGGTTAGGTTAGGTTAGGTTAGATCAAGTTCCGTTGGGTTCCGTTAGGTTAGAAAACATTTTCGTTCACATTACTCCACCCACCGCCGGAGGCTTCTAGAATCGCCCTGATCCATCTACGTCCTGCCGAGGTCTCTCAAAAAATCGGCAGGAGGGAAGGAGGATTTCAAAGCCCCATATTTCTACTACTATAATCTACTAACAAAATCAGGGCTAGAGACTAGCAAAAAGATACTTTTTTAACAATCGAAAACTCTCTAACTAATAAAATAACTCTTTGATTAATGTAGACATTATTATACACACAGTGCAATAAAAAAATATCCATTATATATCAAAAAAAAAACTAGCAAAAATTTTTATAAATAAAAATAATAATAATAATAATAATAATAATAATAATAATAATAAACGCCCTGTGGGTGGGGGCTTCACTTTGCAGAATTTGCCCACAGTAAGTCCTGCTTGTCGTAAAAGGCGACTAAAAGGACAGCCCATTAGGATGGTGAAAACAAGAAAAAGGCCTCGGAAAACTGCCGCTGCCGGTGGAGCGACCGGGCGCATCAGGGTCACCACTGAATGTGACAGCTCAGATCACGGTGACGACAGGTTGGGTTCTAGGCAGCCACCTGTCAGCTGTAACAACACCTTCAGCCAAAATGCTACTGCCCTACTTACGGAGCCCCCAACACCTTTGGCTCAGCCGACTTTAAGTGTTTCCTCGGAGCATCCTTTGGGGACCACTAAAGCTGGTAAGAAGCGTGTGCGTATGCAATGGACAGATGAACTGAATGAATTCATCGTACGCACATACTTCCAAGTTACTAGACTTGAAACGGACAAAACTGGTTACCGTACGAAATTACATCAAGAGTTCGCGCGCACCTACCCTCACCTTAGTCGCGTCACTGAACAGAGACTGGCAGACCAAAAACGTGTCATTTTTACCAATAACCTTATCCCTTCCTCCCTCATAAACACGATTAAAACACAAGTCGCACATCAATTTGCTCAAAATGAAGAAAGTCAGGACGACGGCCCACCAGAAATGGAGAGCCCCACACAAAACGACACTCAACAACTTGTCGAGAATGAGCCTGACCACCATGAGACAGCAGTAAATGACACCCTACTGCAAAAGATCGAACTGGAATTTAACACAGCGCTTACTGAATTTGAAGGGACGGACCCCACACATAGGTACTTGTTGCCTAAACAACACACCTCACGTAGATTGGCTGAGATCGTTGAGATATTGAACAATACAATACTGCCTAAACACTTAGAAACATGTGACAATTTTATCGAGTTACACACAGCTATCTATTGTGGAGCCGTTGCAGCTATACGTTGTAACGGGTCCGATGTAACACCACCTGTAGCGCACAACTCGAAGGAACACAAAACTCCTGCCTGGGAAACACGATTGAATAAACGCATCAGCAACATCCGATGCAACCTCGGCAGGATCACCCAATACCAACAGGGTACGAGGTCCAAACGGCTCAACAAATACATACACGACATATTACACAAACACACAGTACACACACAATACGAGGAACCCAATAAAACACTCAAAGAGATCAGAGATACGCTTCACCAAAAATTAACAGCACTAGCGAAGCGCTTACGAAGATATAAGACCAGTACTGAACGCAGACGACAAAACCAAGCGTTCAGCAGAAACGAGAGACGGTTTTATCAGTCTCTAACGAACACGGTAACTGACAGTAATGGTCTACCGGAGAAGAACGCACTCCATAGTTTCTGGGCGAATATATGGTCCAACACCATTGACCATAATGACAAAGCCAGCTGGATCGATACAGAGTACAGGAATAACGAACATCTTCCGGAGATGCCCTATACGGACATTACTACAGAGGACGTCTCCAGAGCTTTACAGAGATCGCATAACTGGAAGGCACCTGGCATCGACAACATACAAAACTACTGGCTCAAACACTTTACATCAACACACAAGTATCTCGCTGAACACTTTACACTATTTATAAAAACACCAAACCTGACACCGAAGTTCCTAACGCAGGGTATCACGTACATGAAATCTAAAAACAGTGATACAAAAAATCCTGCGAATTATAGGCCTATCACCTGCTTGCCTACAGTGTATAAGATTTTGACGTCCTGTCTGGCAAAAAAGATCAATGAGCATTGTCAGATTAACACCATACTGACAGAAGAACAAAAGGGATGTCGAAAGAGGTCACAAGGCTGCAAAGAGCAGCTTCTGATTGACTCCGTAGTACTGGAACAAGCGAAAGGGAGAAAACGTAACCTGTACACAGCGTTTATTGATTATAAAAAGGCATTTGATTCGGTCCCGCACTCCTGGTTGCGGAGAGTATTGGAGCTGTACAAAATACACCCAAGTATCGTGAACTTCCTTGGAACGATCATGTCCGACTGGCGAACGACCTTACATTTGAGTATTGGTAATGAAAAAACAACAAGCGACCTTATTCAAGTAAGACGCGGCATATTCCAAGGCGACTCATTGAGTCCATTATGGTTTTGTCTCGCAATGAATCCACTTTCTCGCCTGTTAAATGAAACCAAATACGGTTACAATGTAGGTACGCAAACGAATTCGCGCCATACCATCTCACATCTGATGTATATGGATGATATTAAGATCTATGCAGCTACTAAACATCAATTACAGCAGCTGCTGGGACTTTGCAACGAGGTTTCGCGAGACCTCTGTATGGAGTTCGGAATCGATAAATGTCGAACACAATGTCGTTCTGGAGGAAAACGAGATGCGGTCGCATTCGAACTCGAGCCAGAGTCTGTTATGCAGCCCATGGACGAGGGAGAGTCGTACCGGTATCTCGGATTCAATCAGGACGAACGTATAGATCACAGCGCTGTAAAACAACACCTGATGCAGCAATACCTAACGCGTGTACGGAGATTACTGAACACCCACCTTGATGGAAAAAAAACCATCAAAGCAATTAACACCTACGCAGTTCCGGTGCTAACGTACTCATTTGGGGTAATCAAATGGACGCCTACGGACTTGACAAACATCGAGATCAAGACCCGCGTCCTTATGACCAAATACCGAATTCATCATCCCAAAGCAGCGATAGAACGATTGACGCTGCCAAGAGCCGAAGGGGGTCGGGGTCTTATAGACATAAGGAACACGCATAATAAACAGGTTCATAACTTGCGAGAATACTTTTACACCAAAACACACACATCACACTTACACAATGCAATAATCCAAGCCGACAAGGCATACACACCATTAAACCTCTCACACACAGAAATGCCAGATAGTTTTTGCCCCTTGGTCACGAAGGAGGACAAAATCCAGCAATGGATCCGCAAGCCTCTACATGGAAGACATCCACATGATCTTAACCAGAGTAACGTCGACAAAGCAGCGTCGCACGCCTGGTTGAGTCAAGGAGGTCTTTTCCCGGAGACTGAAGGATTTATGCTGGCTATACAAGATCAAGTAATTCATACAAAGAATTACTCAAAATACATACTTCGTGACTCGTCAATAACATCTGACTCATGCCGGAGATGCCATTCCAAACCCGAAACGATCCAACACATCACAGCTGCCTGTACTCAGCTCGCTCAGTCCGAATATAAACACCGTCACGACCAGGTTGGCAAAATTATATACCAGAAACTAGCGGTTAAGCACCACCTTATAACCGATAAAACCCCTTACTACAAGCTCACACCAAAAGTAGTAGCGGAGAATGACTCCTGTAGACTTTACTGGGATCGGTCGATTATTACAGATAAGACCATAAATCATAATCGACCAGATATCACCTTCGTAATGAAACAAACTAAGACCACCTATCTGATCGACATTGCGGTTCCGAATACACATAACTTACAAAAAACACACGCAGTTAAATTGGAGAAATACACTGACCTCGCAGCCGAAATAAAACAACAATGGCGAATGGAACATGTCCACATTGTTCCAATAGTACTCAGTGCCACCGGGGTCATTCCACACACACTACACAATAGCTTGAGCCTCTTGGGTCTCCCAAAGTACACATATGTCACTATGCAAAAGGCAGTGATCATGAACACATGTCGTATAGTACGGAAGTTCCTCAGTAATACGAATCCGACTGCGATATGTGAAAGCACAAGATCTGCTTGTACTCCATCTGAGCCATCTACAGTGAGTGAACAACACACTGACACTCATCTTACAGACACACAACACACATACATAAACACACAATACGCTAACACTGAAACACAAACACCTAACACACATACAGATCCAGATTCGTCTGATGGAGACGGAGGATCGACCAACTGCCGCACTGTCACTGTTACCGCTCTGGTGCACAATCCTCCCCAACCCAATAACACACAAGGTCCGTCAACCTCTGTACCATCTAAACGCGCAATTCCAGGAACACCCGATCTTAATGAGCAATTTGATGAACCAGAACACATTTATACCAAGAAACGAAAAATAGAACGACACATCCACACACATACACGAACACACACACAAATACATACAGTCCTTTCCCTTCCCTCTGTCCCTAATCCTACCTATTCTCTGAGGACACGAAAACGAACTAGGCATTCACAGCCGTCTGTCATTGAGCCAACATCTACGCTCCCACAAAAGTCTCGTCGTACAAACCAGTGTACACCAAAATAGACGCATAACACCTCGTTTCAAGCAACAACAACAACAATATAAGGAGTGATGTGACAAACCCGTCCGTGAATGTACTACGGTACTTTTACGGATTGGTTTGGTACATTACCCTTCCACAGAGCCTAATACCTTGCATAATGCCGGTATAGGTGAATGTTACCCAGTACTGTCCTACTGAGTAGTGAGCGCCAGGTTGGCGTAAAAGTCTATAATAATAATAATAATAATAATAATAATAATAATAATAATAATAATAATAATAATAATAATAATAATAATAAGCTTGAGCCTCTTGGGTCTCCCAAAGTACACATATGTCACTATGCAAAAGGCAGTGATCATGAACACATGTCGTATAGTACGGAAGTTCCTCAGTAATACGAATCCGACTGCGATATGTGAAAGCACAAGACCTGCTTCTACTCCATCTGAGCGATCTACAGTGAGCGAACAATACACTGACACTCATCCTACTGACACACAACACACATACATAAACACACAATACACTAACACTGAAAGACAAACACTTAACACACATACAGATCCAGATTCGTCTGATGGAGAGGGGGGATCGAACAACTGCCGCACTGTCACTGTTACCGCTCTGGTGCACAATCCTCCTCAATTCAATAACACACAAGGTCCGTCAACCTCTGTACCATCTAAACGCGCAGTTCCAGGAACACCCGATCTTAATGAGCAATTTGATGAACCAGAAAACATCTACACCAAGAAACGTAAAATAGAAAGACACATCCACACACATACACAAACACACACACAAACACAAACAGTCCTTTCCCTTCCCTCTGTCCCTACTCCTACCTACCATCTGAGGACACGAAAACGAACTAGGCTTTCACAGCCCTCTGTCATTGAGCCAACATCTACGCTCCCACAAAAGTCTCGTCGTACGAACCAGTATACACCAAAATAGACGCATAACACCTCGTTTCAAGCAACAACAACAACAACAATATAAGGAGTGATGTGACAGACCCGTCCGTGAATGTACTACGGTACTTTTACGGATTGGTTTGGCACATTACCCTTCCACAGAGCCTAATACCTTGCATAATGCCGGTATAGGTGAATGTTACCCAGTACTGTCCTACTGAGTAGTGAGCGCCAGGTTGGCGTAAAAGTATAATAATAATAATAATAAAATTCAGTATTCCATTATAGGGGGAAAAAAATCCAAGTTGGATTATTAATATTGACATTAATACTTTATTTTATCAATTAGGTAAACTCAAAAAAACAAAGAAAACCGAGTACCACGTTATTTTTTTATATAGTGGGGACTGAGAACTTTCATTTAAAAAAAGAAAATCGAAAATCAAAGGTGAGGTAATATTATAACTATAATATTTTATTTTATCATTTAGGTAAAAAATTCACGTATTTTTTAAAACTAAGCCGCGTAAAATCCGTAAAACTCAAAAAACCCATGAAAATCGAGTACCACGTTGTAGAGGGGACTGACTACTTCCATTTAAAAAAGAAAATCGTAAATCAAAAGTGCGGTAATATCATAATTAATATTTTATTTTATCATTTAGTTAAAAAATCATGTATTTTTTAAAACTAAGCCCCGTAAAATCCGTAATGCTCAAAAGAACCAAGAAAATCGAGTACCATGTTATAGAGAGGATTGAGTACTTTCATTTAAAAAAAGAAAATCGAAAATCGAAGATAAAGTATTTTCAGTGTAAGCGAATAAAGAAAAAAATAAAAGTTGCGATTACTTCCATATATGTGCATATATTGGGACAGAAATCGGTCTAATTGAAAGTGTATGTAAAGTACATTCAATAGCACATATAATCATTTTTTAATTATTCTTAGAATATTTTGGGGAATCCCCATTTTGTGACCTTGAACGCAACTTTGAATAATTATAACTCCGACAAAATAACAGATAATTCAATAATATTCGAGTTAATAGCTCAACACATCTTAAACTTATTATATACAAAGGGAAATTAAATTTGGCGAACATGCCATTTTTGGGTGATCGACTTATGGAATTGCTTTATTATTTTTGTTTTTTAACGATTCCCGAAAGTTGTGTTGTTCCCGACAAGGAAAATCATATCTCAAGTTCTAGAAAAGATAGAGACTTAATTTTTTTAAAATTTTGTTCATAAACATATTTCACATAAAGTGGAGTATGCTTTTTCCATTTGAACAATAGTAACTATTTTTAAACTTTTATTTTTTTTTAATAAAAAATTGGATTTTATAATTTTTAGAAGTTTGGGATTACAATTTTATAGTTAATTTTTAAAATTACCTGAAACCCGTACTCAGCTTTATGGACAGGTCCTTTAGGAATAAAATAATGAAAAAATATTTTAAAAATATTGATTACTTTTTGAGATATGGCGTTCCTTGTAAACGCTTAAAAACTTGTAAAAAATGGCTCCCTCCCCCCCACAGGGAAGAGTAATGAATGTTTCAAAAACAAAATTTTCTATTTGAAACCCTCCCTGATTTGAAAAAAAATTTCAACAAGCAAAACAATAATAAATAAAGAAGTTGCTTTCTTATTTGAACTCCCCCTTAAAGAGAGATTGTGTTTGATTGATTATCAGATTGGATTGGCACTCGAACAATAGGTCGGTGGCCTAATTGGTAAGGCGCTTGGCTAGTAAGAGATCCGGGTTCGACTCCCAACCGATGCAGTTTAATAATTTTTCAAACACTATGTGAATTTTAATTAACATAATGGCTTGGTCATACATGCCAAAGTAAATCAAATGTTCAAGTATCAGCTAAGCTGGACGTTAAGTGAACATATGAATGAATATTGGTGTATGTTTAAATACGAACAAAAGTTCGTCATACGTTAATAATGTCTCACAGGCACTCGATAACATTTGAAATTAAAAATTAAAATGCATATTTCACGAAAATATTACACCATATAGACATACAATATCCCAATTTCATGACAAATACAAATTTCACGATAGATATCTCGAAAACTAAGGCGAATTTCAAAATGTTTTTCTCCTTATTTTTTGCTTAGAATGCCAAAATCTATGAGATCCGCTTGTCAAATTTTGTTGCCTCGGATATCGTACTCTTGCGATAATATTAATTATACTAATTTATTGTATTCGTTAAATTATCTTACCGTATTACACTTGAGTTTTATATTTTTTCTGAATAAATTTGTGTTTTCTACAACTCAAATTTCTTGCCTTGAAGCCATTTAACTCGAAGAACTGTCAACTAACAAAAACGCTTCAGCTTCGCTGTTGTGTTTTTGTTAGTTGACAGTTCTTCTCGTCAAATTGTTAGGCAACAAATTTTCGCTTCACAAACAGAAATTTATTCGAAAAATACAAGCTTCTCGTGTAATAATAAGTGATAAAATAACTTACTGATGGTTTTTAAGCATTTAATCAGTATATTGCATAAGAATATAAGATATTGCATCGTCAAATTTTTTTACCAATGTATTTATCCCAATTTTCATAATAAGTATAAAAATGAAATAAAATGTTCTCAGGTGTAAATTAGTGCTTTTTCTTGTTTAGAAAAGTAATTTCTGAAGAAATCGTGAGGTTCTGAACATTTTGAATTATGTATTTTCTATGCAACTTTTTTTTATGCAGTGGAATAGGACCGCATAAAATTTTTTTTTACAGTCTACACCGAACTATACTTTTTATAGCTATTTATAAAGTTTTTGAATACTTTTTTATACAATTTTTCCTATGCGGTCCCTATTCACCGCATAAAAAAAGGTTCAGCTGTATATTTAGCCTCCGCTTTATCTGAGGTTTCGATTATTCGAGGTAGCCTCGGTCCCTACAACCTTGGGTAATTGGAAGTCTACTGTACCTACCTTAAATAGCAAAATTATTCAGATGACTTAAAATATTTGGGAAGATTTCTAAAAATCCAATCTTTGAAACTTTTCTCAATTGTTCACAGAAACACGGATCACGTATGAAATGTTCCGCCTGCAATGTAATTGTGCATATGAACTGTATCGGAGTGTTAATGGACCGAGTCAAATTCACATGTAAACCAACGTTCCGAGACGTTGGTGTACGACAGTATCGTGAACAGTCTACGGTGCAGCATCACTGGGTACATCGTCGTCAAGAAAAAGGAAAATGTAAACAATGTGGAAAGGTATCTACTAAAAATTTATTTTTTTTATAGTACATTGCATAATAAGAACCACGCAAGCTACCACTAATATAAAATTCTCAATAAATAAAAATATTTTAGTAGGAATACAATAAATTAAATAGGGTGGAATCGCCTAATGTCGACCGGTGTCCTAAGGTCGGCCACTGGTTTCTTTCATTTTTTAAATAATAATGGCTTAAAAAATAAAAAATGCGTGACACGCATATAAAAACAGAAGGTTCTCGTGAACTGAACTTTATATATGTTTGTAAGCATTTTTTATTTTTGAGACATTATTATTAAAAAAAGAAAGCAACCAGTGGCCGACCTTAGGGCACCGGCCGACGTCAGGCGACTCCATCCTATTATGTAAAGCTTTAAGGAGCTATTCAGGGTTAAAAGCTAAAGAGACATATTTTAACATTTTTTTCTAAAGAAACCTTATATTAAACCGATTTTAAACGTTTTACTCAATATCAGATATTTCGTGAACTATAAAACAATTTTCCTTTTTTGAGGAAATTTGAAATAAAAAAAATCAAACGGTATTTTAGTGAAAATTCTGGTCGCCAGTGTGCAAATTAGAATAAAGTCAAAATTCCAAAAATTGTGGGTGTGGCGCACTTTTTTTAAAAAAAATCATGTTTCAGACCACAAAAATGCATCTAGGGGAGGCGATAAATATTGAAAAAGTGCATACTTAGCCACGATTCTAGTCTCCACACTGCGTAATACATCAGTGAATACAATAAACCAATATTTAACTCGATAAGTTAATTACTTTTTAAGATACCAGTATTACCGCATCAAAAAAATCATTTCACAAAACCTTCGCGCGTAGAGAAAACGCCCCTTTTTCTTACTTCTTTTACAAATTATAAATATGTAAATATCCCCGGAACCGCTGGAAATTTTTATTCAATTTTATTTGTACGTTTTCCATTAAAAATATGAAAATACCCCTGTCGCAGCATTTGCATAACAGCGTATTTCCTCCTACTTATTTTAGTACAAAAAATAATTTTTCAGAAGACTACAATACACAATAAATAATAACAGTGAGATTCTACCTCCGTTCAGACTTTTGTCTAATACAGACGCCACCTAGAATTTTTAGTCGAATTTTTCCTTGAAAAAATTAGTCTTATACAGTCTATACGACAAGAACGGCAAGAGTAGGGGTGCTATCCGTTTTCGGACCCGTAGAACACGAATATGTAGAAATAAAAATGTCTGATATATATATATATATATATATATATATATATATATATATATATATATATATATATATATATATATATATATATATGTATATATATATATATATATATATATATATATATATATATATATATATATATATATTCCCGCTACCTTTTAATATGTGTAGGGCCCCCTATGGAAGTTAAGAACTCAAATTTGGTAAATGGGGCTCATTCCGATGCACAACAATACTATCAAAGTGGGGTCAAATTTTGGATTCGACCCAACCTTTAAGGGGGCGGTGGGGGGCGGAAAAGCAATAAAAATTTTCCAGACCGGTTGGAAATAATGTTTCGGTCAATTATCTACAACATATCCAAAATTCAGTTTCCTAGGATGATCTGGAGGGAGTAGGGGGGAAAAACGACTTTTCGTTGGATCTAACACGCCCCCAGCCCCCCAGAATTAACGTAGAGGGTTGAAATTTGGTGTGTTGATAGAGTTCATACCTAGGTTGTGCTTTTTGAAGGTTTTAATATTTTACTCCCACCCCCCTCATTTTTAAGCTACAATTTCATGCTTTTTTGACGTTTTCGAAGTTTGTACCACTCGCACAGGTCACCCGAATAAACCTAGAGGGCTGAAATTTTGTATTCGGATTGAGTTAGTATCAAGGGGGTGCCTTTTGGGGGTCTCGACTTTTAACCCCTACCCCCACCATTTTTATACCCAAAAGAACATGATTTTTCTTGTTTTTTAAAAGTTTCGTTCGAGTCAAAATCTTCCCAAATAAACCTAGAGGGCTGAAATTTTGTGTACAGGTTAAGCTGATAACCAGACACTGTTTTTTGGAGGTTTCAACTTTTAACCCTTACCCCCACGATTTTTACACCAATATTTCCTTAATTTTTTTGCTTGTTTTCTAACACGTCTAGAGACTCTCTAAGGAAACCTAGAGGGCTGAAATTTTGTACGTGTATTCAGTTAGTATCCAGCTGGTATCTTTTAGGGAGTCCACATTACTTTTCCCCCCACTTCTCCCATTTTTACATCGGAATTGAATGCTATTGTTAAATGTGTTTTAAATGCATTATTTTTATTCTAAATACAAGTAGGCGAATAGTAATTTTAAAAAATTTTAAAAAAAGTGAATTTACTTTCATAACAAATGAAGGGCCGGAGGGAAAAAGGGGCTAAGTCACATTTTTTTGAAAAATGAGTTATTCATTGATTGTTGTAGTTATTCAAGAGTATTATCACGTGTTTTAACAATTTATGGGAAAAACGGGTCAAATCACCTAAAAAAATCGGTTCGAAACTAGAGGCAAAATGGGAACAAAGGGTTAAGTCGAGCGCGTAGAAGGAACAACGGGTCAAACGAGCGCGTAGAGGGAATAAGGAGTCAAGTCCACAACTTTTGTATACTGTTGCTGACTTGGCTTACAGCTGTTTCTCAAATAAATAACACAATGTTTATAACGTTTTTTTTTAAGTTTTATTTATCTCCTGAAAAAATTGATTAAAGTGACTTGACCCCTTTTTCCCCCTGGCCCGTAAAATGAAATACATACATATTAAGTAATTTAAAAATGTTATTAAAGTCACTGTTTATTTATAAATTAGGAATTTTGGATTTTTATTATTTATAAAATAGAAATTTTGGATTTTTTTGGAAAGAAAAAATATCTTCATAAAAGCCTTCCAGTTTACTATTTAAGTTCCTTTTTTAATATTTAAAAATAAAACACAAAGGCAATTGGCGGATAAGCATGGGTAGGAATGCCCTCGTACGAATTGTGTTGGCTTTTTCCCTGTTAACTGCTATCGGCACAAAATTGAAATTTACTGAGATTCAGCCCTTAAAAACTTAAAACCTTTTTTTAAAGCCCCGATCAACCGGACAGTCATCATCAGTTTTGAAACCACCAAAATGACAAATCGCTTGTGGACTTTCAATTACATTTCGCTTGTAGACACTCAATGCCGAAGATGAAAGGAAAAATTCGACTTCCGTGTTGGGCTCCGCTTCTCACGGCGTTTTTTTTATCTACAAAAACATCAATCTACAGAATTCAATTTATTACTTACGAAACTAATTCAAATATCATTAACAATAAATATCTTAAATGAGTTTAAAAAAATCAAAACGACACTGTTTATTAAATTGCGTAAGTTCTGATACTAACTATTTAAAAGTGGTCAAGTGGGAGTAAGCTAATAAATGCGATGACAGATATGACGAATTTATAAGGATTTTCTTGTACTACAAAATCCAAAAAAGTGGGAACACGTATTTTTTTAGTTAATTGTACTTTGTTTTTTGCACAAAATTTTAAAAATACTTTATTTCCTTAAAAAACGGTGGCAACTCTAGTTACACATATACCTATAAAAAGTTATCCTACTAAAAAAAAAAGAAAAAAACACCCATAAAACCTATAAGTCTACTAAGTACTTAACACATTAATATTCTTTGTATGTAAAAATATCATAAAAGCTACCTCTTATGCTTTTCCTTGGTTAATTGTTGAAAAATAATCTATTTTCAGACATTTTTGAGGTAAAATGAGCAGATGTATGGCTTTTATTAAACAAATTTCAGTTTTTTAATATATTTTTCCTTCATTTATAACAGTAAAATGTCCTGATAAATTGTTAAGTAATCATTTGATATACGTGGCTATACTTTCAGCTCGAAGCGAATTAAGCGAAGATTTTCTTGCGTAAAGAATAAAGTTCTAAAACAAAATGTAATAATAAATTAATTAAAGAAATAAAAAAAAACTGGTGGATTACCTTTCAAATACAGTCTTTGTTGTATGTAAAATTTTATAAAATCTTGTCAAAAAACTGTAAACTGTAAAATTTTCTTTACACATGTGTTAAAATATATAAATTTTGCCTGTAATTTATTAATTTAACTCTTTTTAAATGATTCACCTTAAAATTTTTTAATATTTCCGAAACGAAATGCATAAACAATTTGTGTCAAAAATAAAATAAATTTGTTTACAAAAAAAATTGAATGCGCAAAATTATTTACGACTAGAATGCTTTGTTTATATGTTCTAATTATTACAGTTTTCTCAATCGGGCAGAAGGTTACGTTAAAATATTATTGTTTCAATATGGTTTAACGTAATTTTTATGCGGTTGTAGCAAACTCTTAATAATTTTAGTAAGGTGTAAACATAATCTAAATTCTGACCATATGACATAAAAAAAAATATTCTTGACAATTTTTCTATAAAAAAATGGAACACATATAAAAACTTATTCAACTGAGAGAAATAAAATATAGCTGAATCGTTAAATTGGATTAAAAAAATCATGACACGGCACTTATAAAGCCTTTTTTTCGACTGTAGAATTGGGAAACACGAGACAGAAGTAATTTGACTGTTAGTACGAGTGTAATGGAAAATGATTACTTCCAACATATTTCCTAATTTTTCTCAAAAAGTAATTTACTTAGAGCAATGGTTCAAAAACGTTTTTTAAGCATATTGCCTTTTACTTTGGCTTGGTGTAAAAAAATTTTGAAAAATTGCTTAATTCTGGCAAAAAACTCATTTTGTTGACAAAAAAACGCCCGAGAAACGTACTTTTGAGCATCCGACTTGTCTGGCTAACGAACTTAGCCAAGACAATTCCAGTTCGTACACCAAATTTCATAAGCGTTAAACATTTGGTTCGAGAGTTATCGTGAGGACATATATATATATATATATATATATATATATATATATATATATATATATATATATATATATATATATATATATATATATATATATATATGTATATATATATATATATATATATGTATATATATATACATATATATATATATGTATGTATATATATACATATATATATATATATATATACATATATATATATATATATATATATATATATATATATATACATATATATATATATATATATACATATATATATATATATATATATATACATATATATATATATATATATATATATATATATATATACACATATGCATATGTAAATATATATATACTCACATATGCATGATAACCGCATTTTTTTTGCGGACAATAAACGTTCTGTAACGTTTTAAAAACTTTTTCATAAAACTTTCTTTGGTTAAAAATATACAGTTTTCCTTAACGTTTTGAGGACAAATTAAAAATATATAGAATATATGCAGGATGATCCATTTAACCTAGAATTTTCTATGTCTTGAAAAATAAGCCTGTAGAAAAACTTTGCCTGACCAAAAAAATTGTATTTCTGAAGAGGGCATCTTTCTGTCTTAAAATAAGCCCCCCTGATCCCTGTGACGGGGAGGGCGGGGGTAATTTTGAAATCTAAAATAGAAACTCCCATTTTTATTGCAGATTTGGGTTCTACGGGACAAAATACTCAACTTTTATACGAAACATTTTTTTCTATTCGTAACAGATGAGGCTGTAATTGTAAAAATAAGTTTATTTATATGCAAGTATGTAAACCATTTTTACAATTATAGCGCCATCTGTTACGAATAGAAAAAAATGTTTCGTATAAAAGTTGAGTATTTTGTCCCGTAGAATCTGAATTTACAAAAAAAATGGGAGTTTCTATTTTAGATTTCAAGATTACCCCCGCCCTCCCCCTAACAGGGAGCAGGGGGGCTTATTTTAAGACAGAAAGATACCCTCTTCAGAAATACAATTTTTTTGGCCAGGCAAAGTTTCCCTACAGGCTTATTTTTCAAGACATAGAAAATTCCAGGTTAAATGGATCAGCCTGTATATATTCTATATATTTTTAAATTGTCCTCAAAACGTTAAGGAAAACTATATCTTTAATCAAAAAATATTTTATGAAAAAGTTTTTAAAACGTTACAGAACGTTTATTGTCCGCAAAAAATGCGGTTATCCTTTTTAGCCGCCATATTGAAGCCATTATTGTTTGAGGTCAATCATGCCACTCATATTTGAAAAGTAGAGTTCATAACCTTTAATTTGAGCTATTGTACACCTATTTTAAGCAACACAAATTTTGGCCAGCAGGGGGTCTCCCGTTCAGAAAGAATGTCCCATATATATATATATATATATATATATATATATATATATATATATATATATATATATATATATATATATATATATATATATATATATAAATTTTAGTGAATATCATTTTCATATTCTAGGGACCTCAAAACATATTTCTGTTATAGTCCCGGACCCAAGTCGCATCATCAAAGCGGCTGTAATAACTGAATTTTCAGTTTTGGAAATTCGCTAAAAGAAAAGTCGAATATCCAGTCATTCCATTTAGTCATTCAATTTGTACAACATTTAATAGAAAAAATATTCAGTATAAAGTGCAATTGTGAGTCGTGGGATCTTCACGAAAATTGTGTGGTAATTAAAAAAATATTACACACAGCCCAAACTAAAAAATGGCTTACCTAGATAGTATTCTATATGATAAATACGCAGTTTCTTAGTAAACATAGATAAAAGTAATTTCCGTAATGATCAAGGAATAAGTTGACTGGGATAAATGCAAGTATTTTTTCGAAACCTTTGTTTCAGTATTTAGTTATTTTGTTTTCAAAATCGCTGCTCTTGGCTCTGAATTTAGCGTTGAATCAAATGAATTAAATCAGAGTGTAACCTTTATTTAATATAACAATTAATCGTAAAGCTATACACAATTCATTTTTTTTATTTTAAAATTTATAATTTGTAATTATCATAAATAATAATAGCTTTTTCGAAACACAAATTAGAAATAGCAAGTTTTTAAGTTACAGTCATTGTCAGTTTAACTTTTGGTTTCAAAATTTATTATCCTTTACAATAAATAATAATAACTTTTTTAATGATTTTTTTTTTCAGTCATTTCAATCGAAATTATCATTTAGCTCAAAAGAAATCATAGCAATAAGTTGTTCGTGGTGTAAAGCTGCTTACCATAATAAGGAATCATGTTTCAATGTGCAACGTATTGGAGAAGAATGTAATTTAGGTGTTCAACAAAATATTATAGTTCCTCCATCATGGATTGTAAAACTGCCAAGACGTGGAAGTTTTAAATCAAGTTTACGAAAATCACCTAAGAAAAAAGGGGGAAATAAAAAGAAAAGTAAAGAAAAGGTAATTAAATTTTGTTCACTCATTTAGAGGCTACTATTATTACATATTTGTACATAATAAAATAAATATTTTACTTAATATTAACAAAAAACAGAAAACTTTATTTTTTAATTGGAACAATTGTTTCAAGTTTAACTGCTCATTTTCAGTCAAAGTCTTTGTTTAAAACTGAAGAAAGCTCGAAACAGTTGTCACTAACAAAGAAACCTCGTGAAGTCGAAAATTCAAAAGAATCTGAAACTTTGTCAGTATGTAGAGGGTGACTCCCTATTAACATCAAAAATATCAGTTGCTGCTGAAAAACGTTTTTAACGGGTGAACCATACATCCTCAAAGTTGGTACTCAAAAATTTAAAAATCGATGAAATTTTGTTTATACATACCTTAAAAGGTCTAATAAGAAATATAACATTATTTTTTGCATTGTTACGGTTTTTTAAACCGTAGGGTTCGTTTAGAACTTTTAACCTGTTAACCACTCTAAGTTAACCATAAAACTTTATTTGAAGGATACGAAATATAATAACAAGAACGAAAGTACTAAATTTGACGTTTATTCATAAATTCGTATTTGGATTATTGCAATCTCTCTTTTCTGTAACACACATTTCTTGAAGTTGATTCGTTGCAGTTGTCACTGAAGTGTACCTGAAAAAAAAAAAACAAATTGTATTAAACACTTGTTAATTAATTAAATAAAACAATTTGATGTTAACTTCACGTTTAAGGTTAAACAAAAGTTCAAATGACAAGGGTCCATGTGGTTAAGTGTATAATGACTGTTAAAATGTAAACAAAAGGAAACTGGAACTAAGACAGTTGGCAACAATCGGAAGTGACAAGTGCGCATGTATACAAAAAGATAAAGTGGTAGGGTTCTTGTGAAGGGGTCCTGGACAGGATGTGAAAAGAGAAGGATCGCTCTCTTAGGTTCGAGCGTTCGTGGTGAACGGACATAAGTCCGACAGTGAATTAGGCGAGCCAACACGGTCATTATGGATTTGTGATGTATGTTACATCAGTCGCACAATGCGGAAGCCGGGTCGTGTCCACCGAAAGAAAAAAATCGCTCTCTTTAAATTTGGACATGGAACAGAGAGGACAACAGTAGTCAAGCGTAAAGCAAAAAGTCATTGTTGAAAATTTCGGGAACTCAATCAAACAACTGTGCTAATAAAAGCTCTTTACACGCGTTCAAACATTATCTCATTAAAGATTGTATTATATACGTAACTTATCTGATTATGATTCCATTACGGATCTGGTTCCATTGGAAGGCTTCCCATCGTCCTGTGGAAACTTTTGGGTTCAGATGAAGCCGTTTCTGTCCCAAATAACCACGTGGTTGCAAAAGTTGGAGCTGGTGCTAAATTACTACGTGGAAGTGGTTATTGGGAATGCCTCCTAAAGGTGTTATAGCACTTCCTAGTGATTATTGGCGTTCGTGACGAATATGGTCAGATTCTTCTATTGCGCGTATGTGGCTAAAAGGAAAGAAACTTTTATTAAATGTGGACTTTGGTAAATATACAGTAAAAAAAGATATAAATTTAATTAGAAAGATTCTTGTCAGTTCGTACTTACCTTTGTTGTTATATGATTGATTTGTATTACTCGTTGTAAAGTTTAAACGGAGAAATATACGCAATTCATACAAACCACGTTGTTAATTGTTTAGTAGCTTTTTAATTTAGTTTTGAATGTTCTCCTTTCAAATTTTAATTATTATAACTTTAGTAGTATGATTTTAATCGTAAATATTTTATTGGTTATTTTTAAATATTTTGCTTAGCCGACACCATAGAAAAATACCCTAAAGAACACTATCTCTGTACAAATTTACTGAAACACTATTTAGATGCCATTTCTCGGTTTGGGAGAAAGCAAAATTTTAGAAGCGCGCGTTTGAAATGCCACCACATTCAAATTTCATTATCAATCTTTGTATGCATATTTTTGATTGATGTTTGATTTAGGTAGTTACATGAACAAAATTATTTTTAAGAAAGTACTGCAAATGAGACATTTGAAAATACTACACTGAATCAAAAAAAATTCAGTGTATTTAACGAAATCAAGTATCAGTCAGAAAAATGCAAAATGAATTGATTTTAATATTTTTAACAAGGGATTTAAGAAGTTTTTATTTAAAAAAATAAATAAATAAATAAATAAAATAAAAACGCAAATATATTTTTATTAATTTTTATTTAACAGTAAGCTGATTCACATGTGACAACTAATACAAAAATAGTAATAAAAATCAGAAAGGTCCTATAGCCCCACAATAAGACGTAAAATAAACGGCTGAACGAATCTTGACACAATTTTACTTGGAAATATGAATGCGAGGTTAAAATTGTACACCAATGCTTCAAGAGTGCTCAAAACTGAAGTACTCCTAAAACTATCCATTTGGGTATCTATATTATGTATATAGTCTATATATAATCAAATAAATAAATTCTATCACTTACCTGTTTATACACAAAAAATAAATGAAAATTTAATTTGAATTTAAATAAAATATTTTTAAATAGATAACACGATAAAAATATAAAATGTCTACCATGTACTGCACATAGATAACGTGTTAGACGTGTTACGTCTACCATTTGTTTATCGAAATGGCGGAAACGGACGAACGATGACGAAACGAATATGTATAAAATGAGCGAAAAAACGGACACTGAGAGCTATCTTACAGTCTGGGAGAAAGTACCATAGTACAAAAATGATGTTCAATATGACGCTATTTTAGATATACGTTAGTTATTATTTTTTCTATGGCCGGTACCCACTTCTGTACCTAAAATTTCAAAAAAAAATTTCAATAAGCTAGTTTTGACCCTTCATTCGAAATAAATTACACTAAAATTAACAAAATTAAAATTTACCTGAATTTTCAGCAAATAACATGTGGACATGTTGGTTAACTTTTATTACACTGCTGGCGTTCGGGACGAAAATTTTGTTAGCCTAACGTTAGCTAACGGAGCTTTCACGGTTACAAACCAGAGGGCACGCATTCAAAAATTAACATACTTTATATATTAAAATAACAATTTCTAACATGGTGACTGATTATTTTTATTCCATAATTTTAAATGTGGCTGTACTTCAGAAATTAAATATTTATACCGTGAAAAACCATGAATAATATTTAACGTGCATTTATTTTTTGAATCAGACCCCTCGGGTTTGTAACGGTGTAAGCTCCGTTAGCTGACGTTAGGCCCGTTAGGCTAACAAAATTTTCGTCTCAAACGCCAACCAAATGGATTATTATAAGATGGAGATCTTACTTATATGGGAGGAACTGACAAAATTGGTCACGAAAATCGCACATATGAGGCTCTTCTTTTTTTACCACTCGTGGCGTTAATAATCCCCGAATACTGATGTGAATATAGCGAATATAGTAACATAAAACGGATAAAACAGAATGTAAATACAATACTTATTCTCAAATGGAAACACGTCGGGACTGGGGAAGTGAGTGTTTCCATTTGAGAATCACCAATGTCGGGTGATGATATTTAATAATAAGGAAATACATAGAAATTACATATGTATGAAATAAACTCTTATAGTTTAAATTACTTTATACGGCGGATATCCAATGGTACTGACTCCGATTTTACATAGTGACGTCAGCGAATTATATAATATACAATATAAATGATGCGACGCAAAATAAAAATTGTTAAGTTTATTTTAAAAACGATCGAAAAATCGACTTTATAACTGAGTTGAACATTGAAAAAGATTCCAGAAGATTCTATTCAAAAGCTAACAAAGATAATATAGAAGTTCGCGTTTTCATTTGAGAATGTTCTATTTGAGAATAAGTAATGTACCGCTTTCGTATCGTACGAACACGAGTGCTATCTTTGATTTAGACACTTTTTTGAATACATTGAGTTTCATCTCCTTGTCTAATCCTCGTAGCCAGCCATGTCAAAGTAAATGAATTTGTGCATTTCTATATCTCTAGTCAATACAGTGTGTTTTCCATTAAATAATCTATGATCTGTTCAGTGTTCACATTTTGTTCGTTATATTGTTATACGCTTAATTATCATTGTACTTATTAAATATTTTCGTATTAACTGTAATTATTAAGATTTTCTTCTCGTTTTATTATAAATAATTCATTGCTAACTGTGTACGAATCAAATTCATCAATTATATGAGCCATACTTAATAAACCGCTTGTTCTTGTTGTTCTTGATTTTTTTCAGCTCTGTGAAATTGTACAAATCGAGGTACGGATAGTTGGGGTGATAACTGTATGATTTTTCTTCGTTGTGGATACTTAATAAAAATGAAGTGGCACCCTTGTTAGGTTAGGTTTAGTTTAGTAACATATTGTAAGTAAAATAATCCGCTAGAGGTAGGTCCTGTGCAACCCTTTCATTATCTACTCATTGTAGGATTTAACCAGAACCACCCTGCTCTATCGAGTTAGCCGAACATATGTTAATTGTGTGTATAGCCCCAAATACGTAACAGCATTTGCAACGTTAAGGATTGCAACTACCCCTTCAACTGTGTACTTAAAAATTTAAAAATTTATGATATTTTGTTTATACATACTATACAGAATTCTAATAATAAATATAATATTATATTTCGCGTCCACACATTTTTAAGAGTTGAAACCACCGCTTCAAGTGTATACTTACAAAATTTAAAAATTGACAAAATTTTATTAACATAATATTACATAAAGATGTATTAATAAAAATATTTTTTTTCGCTTCTATACATTTTTAGGGGATGAAGCATTCCATGTAAACTGAAAATTAGAAACTCAAAAATTGACGAAATTTTGTTTACATGTAGGCACTACACAACAGTGCAGTAATAAATATAATAATCATTTTGGCACGCACATATTTCAAATGGGTGGTATCTAAAAGTTTTTCTGTATTACAAAATAAGTAAGTATAAGTTAATGGTTTTTTGACTGATTATGGTTCAAATTGAGATTTTTTTTAAGGGAGATTTTCTACGGATGCAAAAATTATTATTATATTTCTTGTAAGATTGTTGTGTTTGTTGTATATATGTAAACAAAATTTTGTTAGCTTGGAAATTTTAATTTACAACTTTGAGCGGGTGTTTCACCCCCTAGAACTCTGGGGAAGAAAAAATTAATAATATATTTATTGTTAGGTTTCATTGTAATATATGTAAACAAAATTTCGTCAATTTTTAAATTTTTTAAGTACACACTTGAAGGGGTGGTTTCAACCATTAAAAATGTGTGGACGCAAAAAAATAATATTATATTTACTATTAGAATACCGTATAATATGTATAAAGAAAATATCGCCAATTTTTAATTTTTAGGTACATCTTAAAAACTTGTGGATGTAAAAATGATGTTATATTTATTACTAGAACTCTGTATAGTAGGTATATATACACAAAATATCATCAATTGTTAAATTTTTAAGTACACAGTTGAAGGGGTGGTTTAACCCCTTAAAAATGTGTAAATGCAAAAAATAATATTATATTTCTTACTAGACCTCTTTAAGTTATGTATAAACAAAAATAATCGATTTTTAAATTTTTGAGTTTCAACTTTAAGGGGGTGGTTCACCCATTCAAAAATTTTTTTAGCAGCACTGATATTTTTTATGTCACCCTTTACATACTGACAAAGTTTCAGATTTTTTTTGAATTTTCGACTTTGCGAGGTTTTCTTGTAAGTAAAATATTTGCTTTATTAATTAAAGGACCCTTCGGAGTAAAGAAGGGTAAAAGTGCCTAAATGGAATATTAAAAAACTAATAGCAGTACTAAATGCACAATGTGACAGTTAATCTTATAATTATATCAATAATTAAGGCTCTAAAATAATCGTTTTCGGGTAAAACCAGTTTAAGTGAAATTCGAATATTGTCAAATAACTGTACTTGATATGCTGTAAAAATATGAAGACGCCACGAAATTAGCAGGCACGTACCTAGGTCTTTGGGGGCCCCGGCGCAGAAAGTACATTTGGGGCCCCTATATTTTTTAATCTTTGAACATACTTGTGTGGTTGTGTGTGTTATTGTGTATGTATTGCATAGGTATCATTGGCAGTTAGAGATGAAGAGAAAAGCTATAGCATTATTATAGATCATTTAAAGTTTATTAAAAATAACAAAATGAATAATGCTGCAGTACAATAATAAATAATACCCAAACTCCAAATTAAGTAACTAAACAAACTGTAACTTAATAATATGTGGTTTAGTTCATGAACACAAAAAATACTAAATTAAGCCTAAATTAAATGACTAACAGGTGTAGTAGTTGAATGCAACTAAACTTATCATTATAATTGATTTCTTCTTGACTTGGCACTGGCAAAAAATGTTGAAATGCAAACAAAAGTTTGTTATACAAGCACTCGATAATATTTGAAATTAATAATTGTAGCTGTTTCTCGAATCAGAGAGAGTACTAGTACACATAGGTGATTGAATGGGTGTCCGGCTCGGCCGCTTACCGAGCATGGGATCGTTGGTGTAGGGGTAGCACACCTGGCTAGTTACCAGGAGATCCTGGGTTCGATTCCCGGCCGATCCGGATAATTTTTTCAATCACTTTGTGATTTTTAATAATTCAAAATATATGCGTGACAAAATTTGTTAACATTAAGTTACGTTAAATTATTTGTCTCTGTCAGAATATTTTTAAAATATTGATTACACACATTTTGTAAATGTATACTAAAACATGTTCCAAAATTTCTAATTCCTTAAAATTACAATGAGTACATATTTCATTCTCTTTAAATCTATATATTCTATAATTAAATGATAGTAGGCAATGTAAAAATAAATATGATTGATAATGATATTTTAAATTGTAAGTATAATTGCGCTTTTTACTCTAGGTAAGATTTTATTATATTGACAAAAATTGGATTTTTCTAATCTCATCGTTTACCGTCCCACTTAAAATGTACAACTGTTTATTTACCGTCCCACCTTCCATATAATTCATTATGCTCCCTAAATTCTATTAACTTTACTGTCTTTATTATTACAAGTATTCCGAAGAATTTTTTTTATCACGTAACGTAATACAGCTTTCTAACATATTATTAATTAAACAAGTACATTTTGCAACAGTTCCAGTGGTTTGTCGAATGTCCAAACTTGGCCACGTCACTTTAGGTTCTTACAACTAGATATCCAATTTTTTGTTGTCTAAAGTTTAAACTAAAAATTTCTTCACTATTTTATACAGAGGAGAAGACCTCCAGATGCACCACCTTTTTATTTTGAAAAATTGATATGATAATTTTGTAAGAACTTTATATTGTCTTTTGAATTAGTTGTCAGCCAGTAAAACAGAACACAAAACACATCATACCCATTCCATTGAGTTCTACTATAGTTTACTAGATTAATATTTCAAAAAATTTTGATATTTAAAAACTATATTTAATCGACTTATATTTAGTTTTTTGGCGTGATGACTAGACCGCAGAAAACGCTCCATTGTTCCAGGTTTGTCTTTTGGCGTTTTTACACTAACTTCGTTAGTTATAATTTCTTCATTGTTTATTTTCTTTTCTTGTCACTTTGGTAATTTTTCCCGCCAACTGATCTTTTTGTTTCATTTGCGGTATAAGTACACACTTTGATTTTAATTCGTCCACTGTCCAGAGTTTGTTGTTCATTAATATCTTATTTTTTACGATTCGTGCTTCGCATCCCTCCTTTTTTAAGTTCCTGTCAATATTTACCAATACTTTCCGGTTTCATTTTGCATTTTTGTAAGATGGTCATTTAAGTAAATATCATTTCCTTTTAGCTTCGTTCTTTATTTCATGATATCTACCTTTTTTTTATAAGACACGCTTCTTACCATTACTGGGCGATGTTCTCTATTTTTATCTTTGACACCAATTCTTCTAACTTTATTGACGCAGTTTTGTTGCAATTCAGTTTGAAGTTTAGTCTGCACTAGATTAAAAATGTTTTCTTCCAGATTTTCACGGGTTTCGTTTGGTTGCTCAGGTATACCGCTAAGGCGCTAATTATAATATTATTCTTTCTTAATTCTCTTTCAAGATATTCAATTTTCTGTTTTTGAATTGCAACTATTTCCCAAATATCCGTTTGTTCTTTTTCAATTACTGTTATCCTTTGGACTATTTTCTCCATAGAATTTTTTATTTCCAATACATCAGTTTTGTTTGCCATAGTAAAAATAATAATATAACTCTGTTAATGTATTACGTATATCAGGTTTCAGCCTACTCTGCCTACTGAATATGTATAAGTAACGTAATATGTTAGGTTGTCAATTTTATAGTTTCAAATAGGAATTTTTCAAATTTAACTTTCTTGTTTTTTTGTCGAACACAGAAATATTTTTACTATTTGGCCAAATTAAGAATATACTAAAATTTTGAATATAAAATTTAGAACTGATAAAACACCTTAGAACCACTAAAAGTTTAAAAAATACTACGAATTGAAATTACACACGTCTAATCACCAACTCAATACAACCAACTCTCCGCCTGGGAATTAGAATGAGACCATGATTTTCTGACAGAACACAACAGTCAAAAAAAAAAACAATAATTTTTTTGGCTCTTTGTTAAATTTTTTTTATTTAGTTGGCGAGCGTATTGAGACGTCAGTATCTTATTTTCCCTGAAGCGAACCCATACCCGCTGTCTTTAGTATTCCACCAGATTCAAAGGTGTCTTTGTTTAACCTGACTGACTATAAAAAATACGCCTAATGTGTGATATTCAGTATTTATGCAATAAATCATCTAAAAACTATGAAAATATAAAAATTAATTTAATTAATATTATAAAATAAAACAAGAAAAATCGATAAATTAACAAATTAAAGAATAGCTTAAATCTCGAATAAAATCTGAAGGACGAAAAGTTAAATAAATTGTATTACAGATATTATTTTTTATTTCTATTAAACGCAGTAATATAATAACAGATTATGTCAAACATATATCTTAACGAGAAACAAAAAAATATAAATAAATAAATAAATAATTAGTTGTCCAGGAGGAAGAGATTTGGTTAAGTTTCCTACGAACCCCATTACGAGAAATACTAATCGTCGTCGCTTTCTTCGTGAACAGTTACTCTTATTATAGAAAGTAATGGGTTCCTATAATCATATTATTAACAAAGTAAAGGCCAATTTTAATATCGAATAAATATTTTATCCCGAAAATAGTGAAAATCTCTAGCTACTGAACTGCGAAATCTTAAGTTAATCCATGTCTAACACGTACTTGTCGAATTTTTAATTATTATTTATAAATGAAAGTGATTTCAAAATCACATATAGGCCAGTAACCAGAGCAAAAAATATTTGTTAACCTGTCGATTTTGAGAAACAGGACCGATTTTGATGAAACTTGGCAAATGAGCTCTTTATACCCTATCCTTTAAAAGTTATATAGCCTTGATGGGCGCTTCAAATTTTTAAGGGGTGAAAACAGCCCCTTTTGCAAGAATAATGAAAAAGTATTTTTGGAAACGCTACCTATATTAACCCTTTCAGTCCTGAATTTTTTCTAACAATAAAACAAATTAATAAAAAAAAAATAAATTAAAAAAAAAACAACTAATTATTACCATTCATAAACATTAGATTTTTAATCAGTCACCATAAATTGATAGTGGAGGCAATGTTGAATAATTTAATATAAACAAAAGTTATAATATTTAGAGACCATAAATTACAGAATTAAATAAGCTTGTGTACATGTACATGTACATTGGGACTGAAACGGTTAAAATCGTGTATATTTGCATGGAACAAATATTGTTTAATGATTAAAAATATAATCTTGAAATTAGAGTTATATTCCAACCCCTAAAAACCACCCCTTATATTACATCGTTCCAATAATAATAATTTTTTTGCAATTTAAAAATAAAAATGTCGCATGCATTCCCCATACCAAAAGCAGATCTATAAATCTAATCGGTGGGAGAGCCGTCGTCGCAATCGGCATCTTCCTCCTCCTGGTCAACAATGAGTGGACAATTTGTGAAGTTGGAGCCCCAGCACGCTCCACACGTAGCGTTGCAAAATAACCCAACGTTTCGACACGTGCACGTAATGCCACACCCTTTCTTACAGTTGCAGAAAATCATTCGCAACAAATCTTCCGGAGCAGGTGGATTTCTTATTTTCGTTGCTATTAAGCAACCGCTAAGAGAATACCATCTTCAGTCATGCGGGCGAATATTAGTACTGCCAAGCCATAATTGGGTTTGTAAATAAACCTTCTTTATGTGCTCGTTCAGAGCGTTAATTGTCGGGACTATAGATAATAATTTAACTACGCCCTTTTTAGTGATCTCTTAGATGAAGTTCTCGTAGCGCATCTGCTCGAGAAAAACTGCTAAATTTGTGACACTGCTCAATTGGTTTAATGTGTGCGCAGCTCCACCGTACAGTACAATTGTGCAATACCAGCCGGCTTCCAGAATTTGTTGTAACTTAAAAATTGCATGGAAATTCCTCATTTTTGAAGTTAGAGCTATGAAAGTTGGTTATTAGAATTCTATGTATCAGTAAAAGCTAGTAGTAAAAGCGCTTTTGGAAATTCATTCTCTAAGGGGGTAAAATGAGGGACGAAATGTTTGTGTTTGTTTGTAGTCCTACTTGGTGACACGCCCGATCATCATCACGCAAAATCCGAATATACATATAGTGTTACGATCCGTAATGTATATGTGTGGTTTGGATGGACGTAGAAAGGCGTCAAAGCCGTCGAAAGCGATGCGGTGTGTGTGCTTCGAAAAATTGAATACAATTTGTTTTATAACGATAACTTTGTGAGTTTTGAAGATATGCAATCACACAAACACTCAATTTGTAAGGAATTTCAAAGGCTAGAAGGCCTGTAAAGCTCAACTGTTTTGAACCCTTATTTTTTAAGATTTTTAAGTTTCAATGTCTCGGGAAACGTAGGCGTTGCACCTACCTGTGAACTTATATCGACGATATCTCAAATAATTATGATCGTAGAAAAACCAAAAAAGAACCAAAATGTCGGGCAATTAAAGACTTGTAATTTTATACCGATGCATTTTTTCGTATATTACATAGTTTTTTAACTTTTTTAGTTATAGGAGAAAAAAGGAAATTTTTTTCTGAAATTTCAAAATCTGTGGCTAACGTAAATGAAACCTATTATCAAAAATAAGCATTCTAAAGGACTCAAGCCCCCAGAATATATGGTTAGTAACAAAATGAAAGTAACTGTACTTGAATTTTGTTGACTATCAATTCTTGTCGCGAACCCATTGGTTTTGTTGTTGCTTTTTGCTCTGGAAAAATGAGACAGCCGCATTCTTCTCACCATAACTCCGTCATTTTTGACGAAAATAACTTATACCAGAGCTCATTTTGAAGGCCTTTTCAAGTTCTATAAATAATGTCAGATAAGTTTTCCTCCAAAAATACGCTGTTTTCCCGTTATTTAACGCCAAAAAGTTCGAATTTAGTTTTCGGCGACCAAACAATCATTTTTAAAGACTCATAACTCGAGTACTGTTTCATCTACGGAAAGGAAGAAAAAACCAATCGATTCATTATTTTAAAAGCTTCATTTTTACTTCAGTAAGTTTGTTTTTAAAACCGAACGGTTTTTAAGTTATTCGTGAAAAACCGCTTCAAAACATGCATTTTTTAGATGAAAAATCAACAATTTTAATGGCAGATAACTCGGAAAATATTGATTTATAGAAAAATCTATACAGAGCATTTTTTGATTAGAATTCATCCCTCTATCGATTTCTGTATTTAGTTTACGGGTGCCAATTTCCACCCCCTAGAAAGGGTGCCCCCCCCCCCGGGTAAAAGCGCACATCGGCACTATATAACTTTTGTTTCGTAAGTTATCCCCTATCTACTGTTAAAATTTCATGACAATCAGAGCTGTTTCTTAAAATCGATAGCCAAACCGGTCTGGTCACTGGCCTAATAGTAAAGATAGTTTTTTATTGCATGCTCTGAAAATTATGTTTCATTTATGAAAAAAAATTTGAGTGAAGGCGAACTTCTGGATGTTAGAAAGAAAAATGGGTAATTGTAGAAAATCGAGTTGATGAAATAAAGGCAATAAAACCACAGTAACATAATATTTTTCATTTATGTTACGACGTCACTGTTGGTGCCAGTGCTGGAGTCTATAGTTTAGGCTTGGTTTCTGTAGCCCTTTAAAAAATCAATAGCTCCAATTATAAAATTTTGCTCTATTTCTTACATCAATCCTGTCGCTAGGTACCTGTCACTTATTTCTTACTTTTCTGGAACATTGAAATTTCGTCAGAATTGACAGACCTGGTTTCGGAACCATTACTTGTTAGCCTGCTTAAAATTTTTTATAAAAAACAAATGTTGATATTATTTTTAGGACCAGAAAGAGCAGAAAACTTTTGTAATAAAGCCTATACCTTCAACAGTTACACCTGTTATTGTTTTTATAAATCCTAAATCAGGTGGCAATCAAGGGCTGAAATTACTACAAAAGTTTCAATGGTTACTCAATCCTCGGCAAGTTTTCGACTTGACGCAAGGTGGACCAAAAATGGGGTAAGTAAAAAATTTTATCAATCAGTCATTGTACCAAAAAACCATATCAATAATCACTTAATCTTAATAAAAATTAATTATTGAGTAAATTCAAAAATATTACTTATCGTTAATTAGAGGTGTTATATATATATATACATATATATATATATATATATATATATATATATATATATATATATATATATATATATATATATATATATATATATATATGAACCATCAAAGTAAAAACATTAATAATAATAATAAAAATAAATAAGAACGACATTGGTAATAAAGTTAAGTAAAGCAGACATTTAAATTATTACTAATGACTAGTATTCTGCTTAAGTAAATACCTCATAAAGGTCTTTTAACTTGTGAAAGTAATATAGAATTCGAAAACTAAATTATATTTTTCTGTATTTTATAGCCTAGAGCTCTTTAAGAAAGTGCCTAATTTAAGAATACTTGCTTGTGGTGGAGACGGAACTGTCGGTTGGGTACTATCAATCCTGGACCAAATTAATATACAGCCACCACCAGCGGTGGGAGTTCTTCCTTTAGGGACAGGAAATGATTTGGCTAGAGCACTTGGATGGGGAGGAGTAAGCTTAACTAGTTAATGTTTTGTTGTTTTTTTTTAAAACTAAATATCTTCTGTTAATTATTCGTATTATTATGTACAGGGATATACAGATGAACCAATATCAAAAATTTTGGCAAATATTGGTGAAAGTGACACCGTTCTTTTAGATAGATGGCAACTGATTGTTGAAAAAAATCCAGATGCAGATGATGCAGAAGGAAAAGATAATTTACCCTTAAATGTTGTAAACAATTATTTTTCACTAGGAGTAGATGCACATATTGCCTTAGAATTCCACGAAGCAAGAGGTAATTTTTAATTTCAAAATTTTTTTAAAGATTATAATAATAATAATAATAATAATAATAATAATATAATAATAATAATAGTTAATAATAATAATATTAATAATAAACCCTTCTAGAGGCCCACCCAGAAAAATTTAATTCGCGGTTAAGAAATAAGATGTTTTATGGACAAGCTGGGGGTAAGGATTTATTGAAAAGAAAATGGAAAGATTTATCTGAATTTGTTAAGCTAGAATGTGATGGAAAAGATTTAACACCAAAATTAAAAGAACATAGGGTCCATGCAATTGTTTTTTTGAATATTCCTAGGTAAAAAAAAATTATAAATTCTTCCTCTTAATAAAATTCTTTAATGTTCATTAATTTTAAACTTACTTTAGCTATGGTGGTGGTACACATCCATGGAATAGATCTGGAGGCAGTACTGAGCCAGCTACAGACGACGGTTTAATTGAAGTTGTCGGTTTAACAACTTATCAGCTTGTTAGTATTTAATAGTAGAATTACTAACATTAGTTTTTGAACTTTTATGTTTTTAATACATAATTTTTATTTTTAGCCATTATTACAAGCGGGGGGACATGGAACTTGCATTACACAATGTAAAAGTGCTAATATTATTACTAGCAAAACAATACCGATGCAGGTGGATGGAGAAGCATGTAAACTAAAACCTTCCATCATTAAAATGTCACTTTTAAACAAAGCTGTAATGTTGGCAAAACGAAGAGGAGCTAAAATGAATACACCGTACGTATCTAATTTATTTTGTCTTAAAATTATTACAACGTTAATTCTCAACCCTCACAGCAATGCATGAAAACAGCATGGTACTTATTTTAAAATACACCTAAAAAAATGAATATTATGTAGTTAATAATTCATTTACACATCCTTGTAGTTTTGAACAGTTTTAGATATTTATTAGAATTACTAAAACTTTTCATTGGTTAATAAAGAAGTCTGAATTAGCAGACATTGAAAAAAGTTGGGCGCATAACAACCAATTTTACCCAGTCCTTGATCAGAGAAATATTATTTTTTCACTATTCTCTGTACAAACCATTTTAAACAAAAGACACTGACAATGGGTGTAGTAAATAGGTTTCTTATACTTGTAACGTGCTTAAATATATATATATATATATATATATATATATATATATATATATTATATATATATATATATATTATTGGACCGATTTTCAATTTTAGACAGCAAAACCATTCCAGATCAACATAAACTATGTTATATGAGCCTTGGACCCTGGGACCCAAAAAGAACCTAAACTATCCAACCGATTTCGAATATATATATATATATATATATATATATATATATATATATATATATATATATATATATATATATATATATATATAGTGTCTTTCATAGTTTGCACCATATGGGAAACTTTTTTACTGTTGATATTTTGAAAAATATTTTAGTAGGATTACTTGGTGCATCGGTTGGAATGAGAAAGTAACTAAACACATTTCACCCCCCCCCCCCCCCACTTGCCATTTGGCGGGAAACCGGAAATGTCAAATTTGTGAATTACGAAAAATGGTAATAATTTCAAAGTTATTGGTCACTTCTTCATGAAATTTTAGCGTCTTATCAAAATTGGATGTAGTAAACATATTCCGACAGCTAAAACCATAATCTGTAGAAATAACGCCCAAAACTCAGATTTTTCAAAACACGACTTTGTGGCCCTAAATTCAAAATAATTTTACGTATTCTAGCAAAATAAAAATTATACCATTCTTTGAGATCTACTTATTCAGAAAACCACAAAATATTGTCACAGATATTGATCTCACAATAGAAAAATTTAATTTTTTACTAAAAAAATACGTCTCTGTGACATTGGAGTTTTAATAAGCATGAACAAATATTATTACTGGATTTTCTTTATAGTTAGTAGCAAAAATACTTCTTACGCTAATTTCATAGAAAAATTTCCTGAGAATAATTCAAATAAATGATATCCCAATCCTTTAAAATTACTAGAATTTTTGGTAATATTTAACATCTTATTAATAAAATTTATTATCAATATAGCCATGATACATAAAATTCACAGCAATATTGATAATAATAATAATTAGTTAAGTATTAAGAAAATTTCTAGCAGTTTTAATAGTACAGTCACTGAAAGACAAAATAATGTAAAAGCTCCCAATTTTTTCGGATGGAATGGATTTTCCTGAAAATTTGTATATCAGCTAATCTGACCCTACACTTCAAAAGTTATATTGTCTTGATGTGTGCTTTTTGATAATTAGGGGTAAAAACTACCCTTGTATGACAAAAATACGAAAAGTCCAGATTTGCGTATTTTAAAGATTCAATTTATGTTCAAATATATTGGATAAAATTCCTTTCAAGTTTTTTAATATAATTTATGAAATTCAGTTACCTTTCTACCCAAAAAATTCTTAAAAACTACCCCTTTGTTTCCGAAAAAATAGGAAAAAAGTTTTAGCAGCCTAAAGCAACCTTTTGGTGCATTCACAATGTATTATATCTCTTTTATTTTTCACTAGAAAACTTATCACTCATAAAAAAGCTGCAACCGTTAAAAAATAAACCACCCCTTATAATAAAATAAAGAAGAAAATGATTATTAACGGCTTGAGATATTATATACTGGTGTATATATGATGAATTGTAACTTTTTAAAAGTTTTCAAATGTATGATTATATTGTAACTTTTTAATCTCCCAAAAACCCTGATAGAAGAACTACCCCTTATAAAAAATCCTACCCTTTATGGAAAAATTGCATAAAAATTATATGTATGGGAAAATAGCATGTGAATTATACATTACATGTTGATATAATTAATTTTTTTTTCATTCTATTGAATTTATTTTTAAAACTTTTTAACTAAATTATTAAAAAAATACAAAAAATACACAAAGATGATGGTAATGTACCTGCTCCAAAAATTTTACCGAAAAAATACAATTGGTTTTCTTACTATAACTTTTTTAATTTTTAAGTTATCAATTCGCTTAAAAAACCATTTGGTAGGAAATTTTAAGCACTATAAGTCTTATGATTTACAATTTTTTGAGTCCTTCAATTTTTAGATTTGTAAGTTTAAAGGGCTTAGGAAAGATAGTCTTCGCGTTCTGTTTTGAGCTTCTAACGATCATAACTCAGTCAAATTTGGACGTACAAAAATGAACAAAAAAGCAAATTTTTCAGCAAGAAAAGACCTACAATTTTCATTCTATAATTTTTTTTCATAAATTTGTTAGTTTTTTAAATATTTTGAAAAAAACTATGATTTTTTTAAAAAATAAATTTTTTTTCAAGAGTATATCAGTCATTTTTTCGAATTTAAACTTCTAAATCCGTTCAAACTCCCAGAACCCATTGTTTATATATGAATAAATTAAACTGGCGACGGATTACGCTTAGTTTCAATGTTTGCCGTCAAGTAATTAATTTTGATACTAATTTTTTTTCTCAAAAATCAAGACAACCATTTTGCTTTGAATGTAACTCCGTTAATTTTTATACTAATGGCTTTTATCACAGCTCAAAATAAAGGCCTATTCAAGTACTTTAAAAGGTGTAATATGAGTTTTTTTCGAAAAACCTCTCATTTTTCCTCCAAATGACATTGAAAGTTTCGATTTTAGCTATCGTCAAAATCGATTTTAACTTCAAGGAGTCATAACTTAGGTTGTGTTCTACCGACAAAAATAAAAAAGAATGCAATCTCTTTGTTACTTGATTTTCTTTATTTTTGCTCATAAGCATTTTTTATGTAAAACTTGTAGTTTTTGAGATATTTGCGAAATATCCCTCAAAAACATGCATTTTTTGGACTAAAAACGACCACATTTAGGCGCCAATATCTCAAAAAGTATTGATTGTACAAAAAATTCTTATAGAATATTTTTTGCTTAGAATTTGCCCCTCTATCGAACGGTGAGGTTATTTTTCATAAAAAAATTTCCAACCCCTAGAAGGGGTGCCTTCCACCCCTAGGGTGAAAGCACACATCGGCATTATATAACTTTTGTTTCTTGGGCTACTCCCTAGCTACAGTTCAAATTTCATGCCAATCCATCCCGTCCGAAAAAATTGGTAGCCAAATGCTTCAGTTACTGTACTATAAAGGATGGGGTTCATTTATTTGATATATTCTTAAGAAATTTGTATATGGAATCAGCGTGCTGCATATACTGCATATCTTTACTACAAATTACAAAGAAAATAAAGTGATGATAATTGTTCATCCTTATTAGAACTCTAATGTTGCAAAGACATGTTTTTTATGACAAAATTAAATTTTTTTGTTGAAAGACCAATATCTGCAGCAATATTTTGATAATAACTGTGATTTTATAAATAAAAGGACTTCAAAGATTGGTATAAGTTTTATTTTACTAGAATTTATAAAAATAAGTTTTAAATTTAGGGTCTCTTACTGTTAGTCGTATTTTTATAACATTAAAAAAGTCGTATTTTTAAAAGGTCAATTTTTGAGCTTTATTTTTCCAGACTGTGGTATTTAGCTATCGGGTTATGTTAACTAGACCTAATTTTTATATGATGCCAAAATTTCATGAAGAAGTGATCAGTACTTTCCAAATTGTTACCATTTTTCATAATTCGCAATTTTGAAATTTCCGATTTCCGCCAAAAATAGCAAGCAGGGGGTAAGATGTGTTTAGCTACTTTTTCATTCCAACCGATGCTCCAACTAGTCCCACTAAAATATCTGCGAACTCTATGAAAGACACTATATATATATATATATATATATATATATATATATATATATATATATATATATATATATATATATATATATATATATGTAGCGTGAGTTTTTCGAGAATTGCCATTCTGCATTTTGATTGCAGCGAAACCGTTGATTTAATCGAAAAATTATTCAAATAAGAGTTGTAGATATCGACGAGGGCAACCAATTGCTATAGTCAGGAGCTTTATAGTTTTCACCATAAGTTTTTCATCATAAGTTTGCATCATAGTTTTTGAACTATGATGCAAATTTATAGTTTTTTAAATGGAAACGTATGTTTAAAAGTTTTTCAAAAATTTGTTTATGATTCAAAACTACCATTAACATTCAAATTTTCATTGTTTTATTTCATATTTTTGAGTAGTTACGTTTTAAAATTGACACTTTTAAATTTCGTTCTCAAGTGCTTGCAAACGATTAGAATTTTACGTAATTTAAAAAGATATTAGCTCAATATGGCTGCCATTTTAATCAATATAGTAACGAAACATTAAACGATTATTACATTTTCCATCGGAAATTAAAATTATTAAATAGATTTAATTATCATATAAAAATTATATTTAAATACAATAAAGAAATAAAATTTCAGTTTTAGTTCATTAAAAAACAAAAAAATAATTCGCTGAAAAATCACTTTTTGACAGATACATAGGCGTCTAAACACATTTTTGTAGCAAGTATTTTTAAAGAAAATGAAAAGTTTTTTGTGAAAAAACTTCTTTTTATTTCGGTTTTTAATAAAAAGGAAATACTATCGAATTTCAAATATTTTTACACTATTTGAGTACATTTATTAATAATATTTTCGTTTCCAGTTAGCCTCACTTTGCTATTATTAAGAAACGCCAGTGTCACTTTGGTTTGTACTGGGTGTGTACATTTATTTTACTGCCACCTGTCGTTCTATAGATAAATAAAAGATATTTTTCAGTAAATTAATAAATAACTTCAAATTCTTTTTAAATTAAGTTACATTAAATACTAATCTTTTAAATTAATTTGATTTTATTATGCAAAAATGTTAAAAACTTGAAATAGAGTCCGACATCTATACTCCAAAATTTGAATTACTATCATTTGTATTACAGAGAATGATACTGCATAAGGTTCTTTTCTTGGAAATGTTAACCGACTAAAACACTGTTGGTTGAAGTAGCCTTAAATTCAAATGCGTGTTTTTACCGCTTAATTGCTAAATTAAAGAAAAATTGAAGATAGCAACCGGTTGCCCCCGTGATCTACAACTTTTATTTGAATTGAAATGTATATATGTAAAATTTGAGTTTGGCTGTAATGAAAATGACAACTCTCGAAAAACTCACGCTATATATATATATATATATATATATATATATATATATATATATATATATATATATATGACATTTTTTCCTTCAGAATCGTATTCTACGGGTCCAAAAACGGATGGCGCCTCTACTCTCGCCTCGTCCTGTTCTTATCGTATAGGCTGTATATAGTCTAATTTTCGAAAAAAATTCGACTAAAAAATACGGATTTCACGTTTGCACATGCGCTGATAGCGATAATAGATGATCATTAAGAAACTGATCCACATAGTCCCTGAAATGTTATCAAAACTGACCGATGCATTTTAAAAGGTTTTATGAACATATAAATAGACAAAAAGACTAGCAGACACGAAATCAAAACTTCAAGTTTTTTTGAAACGTAAAACGCAAGTAGAAATTTTAATTTTGAAGGAAAAAATTGTCCACGTCTTAAAAGGGATTACACTGTTTTCATTATCTTTGGTAGACTCGCAAGCAATAAGCAACGAAATAATAATTCTAAGTACCAAAAGCAGATTTGGATCATGTCACTAACAAAATCAAATTCTAAATAATGAAAGCTAAATTATCTGAGTCGCCGATTTATCTAAAGATAAAACCGTTTCTAAAGAAATCATATTTCTGGATAAAGCAACGGTAAAACCTTAGTTAAAATAATTAAACCATAATGGCTAGTTTTTAAAGGTGGAACTTAGCTCTGTTGTTGAATTTCAAAGACTAAAGATACAAATCTAAATTTTGTGAATAATTTATAAATTGATTATTGAAATAATCTGACTTAAACATATTTTATTTTTTGCTTCCACGTAAGTGTATTTTGTTCAATTTTTATGTTATGTTACTTTTTAAGATACAGGAGAGATTTTACATCAGAATAGCCTAGGTAATGATGATCATTCCGAAATCTAACCTTTTTTGTGTATATAATTCCTTTAAATTTATTAAAGGATAGTTAAGAAAAGATTTATTTCCTGATGCTATCAGAAATTTTAGACTTCCTACGGAAAACAAAGCTGAACAGTGTAATTTAAATCGAGCATTTCAATCGATTGAAGTACTAGAAAGGGGAGCAATAAATTGAAAGGATCACAGTGTATTTATCTTCCAACAAAATCAATCAAAATTTAATTAGGAGTTAAAATAATATCCTGTCATTTCAAAAGTTATATCAAAAAGTTAAAACTAGAAAAAAATTGACGTTGTGGTAAGTCGAAAACGGTTATTTATGCACCCAACTCCTTTTGCACTTGTGCATTAGCTAGTTTAATCATTTATATTAATCATTTCAATTACATTTTTTTTTTAAAAAAAAAGGATGAACAGAGATCAAAATCGAGTACCATACCTTGACTCAAATTTACATTCCTTATAAATTTTACAGACAAACTACACTAGAGCAACTGAAAATTAATATTCAAAAAATAAATATGACCGATTACGAACAACATCATTACGATAAGGATTTGTTAACTCAAGCAGGTATGCGTTTAAAAAGAAAATTTTAGTAAAATATTTTTAGTAGAATGTCTAGTGTGTATAAAATTTGAAAATCTCGGAATACATGTCCAGTGAATGAATTTTGATGAAACCATTTCAGCCATATTATCAACAAGCTCTATTAAAATGTTTACTACTTCAAAGCCGCTCATTGCTTATTTAATTAGTATATTCATTTTAACTAGGTCGGTGGTAACGATAATAGACTTCTTAAAAATATCTCGTTTTCTATGTACGAATCATCCATTCAGAAATATTGTCATTTAGAAAACAAAATTGATATTTTCAAGAATTTTAGGGATTTGAGGGTGACAAAATGATATTTAGATAACAGAGGACAATATAAAATGACATAGTAGCTAAAAATTTAAGCCAAGATCTTTTCCTGGAATTAATTGTTTTTATCGTTGGATAAAATAAAAAAGTACACTAATACTTTGATTCAGGGAAAGGCAATTGCGTATGTATTGGTCGCACGAATATATAAATGCCCCTGTCGCAGTATCCTGCATAACATAGCGAATTTCTGTTTAAAAAATTAGTTTTTCTAGGTAACCAGTTTATATACAATAATGGCTTAAAAACCCTTTTTATGTGATTTTTCTCCTCTTTCTAATGGTATAAAAAAAAATTGCAGAAATTTTTTAACTTGGGACAATTTTGGCGAAAAACTAATTTTTCACGAAAAATGTTCAAAAAACCATGTTTCTGGTTTGTGTCTGGCTAATGAACTTGTCCAACGGTTCGGGACTTCCAACATTTTCACCAAATTTCGTAAAAGTAGGGCATTCCATTCGAGAGTTATCGTGCGGACACGTATATATGGATAAGTTCCATTGAGTTAGCCTTCCTAGCACACAGACTGTATAGATTAGAGAATGGAACGGGACCCTTACTTATCATTAGTCAGAGTGTTCTTTCCCATCCTACTGCTATACACACTTTCGTAGGCATCAAGTTTAAGTGGATTGGATACTAATTTCAACAAGTCAATCTCACCAACCTGATGACCCGTTTCGTATACATGAGAAGCCACTGCTGACTTTTCACTACGACCTTATCTGATATGTGCAACGTGTTCTTTGTATCGTACATTCAGAGGCCGTCGTGTTTGTCCAACGTAATATTTATTACAATTTTAACAATTAATTTTATATATTCCAAACTTTTGAAGATTCGGAATACGGTCCTTGGTATTACCCAGCAATGAACTTAATTTATTATTGGCGGTTCGTGTTGAAGCTCTTCATAGCATTAGAAACCGACACCGATTTTTGCCATAGAAAGTTAAAGACGTTCTTAAAACCGGTTCTTTCACTTTAAGCGTTGTACTGTTCTTAATCGACTTTCGCCATTTTGCCTTCCTTAACAATTGGTCGATCAACCACGCATCGGATATATTTCAACTCCTTGTCATAATTGGGTTTTTGACTAAAAAAATAAATATCATTTTTTTGTTTTATTTCAAATCTATATCATAAATAATATTGATAATCGATGCGAAAAATTTTTTAAAAATGATATATAATAATAAATTAATTAAAATATTAATAGATTTGAGCGTTACTTTATGGTATTCCATATTTGTAAATAATAAACAAATACTTTACTTTGCAAAATACCACGTTTATTTTTGAAACTGTGACAATATTGTTTCGAATCGATAGTTCATTTTCAAACAGAATGTTTGAAAATGAACTATCGGTTCGAAACAATATTGTCACAGTTTCAAAAATAAACGTGGTATTTTGCAAAGTAAAGTATTTGTTTATTATTTACAAATTAATTAAAACTTATAAAATTTTAAAAAATATCATTTGGTTAAAAACAGCACTACAAAAGATCACGATGTCTGTAACGTCATAAAGGTAATATGTCAAAAGTCTCAGAATTAATAAACTTAGTAAGAAAAATTATTGGTGGTTGTTTCATTGATTTCGACGTTTAAAATCTTGAGGGACATTTTTTCCGGATTTATTTTTGTATTGCTATCACAAAGTGGTACAAAACAAGCTCGATATTTTTTTAAATCAGACATTTTCAATAACTTATTCAATACAGTGATGTTTTTATTGGGATCTATCGAATGACGGTATGACATCTGGTGTTGAAAAATCAGACTATTCTTAAAGTACATTTGCTCAAATGTCATTTATGAGCTGAATTTTGTAGATCTGAAAATATATACAGTTGATTTAATTTTTCCATTCGTTTACAGTTCTCCAGTTATTTTATGACGTTTGCTATTTAAATTTGGCGTTTATATACTTTAAATTGTAATATTCACTAACTCATTCACGCATTTTTTTCATATTTTAATCACATTTTAACTGTTTTACAGATATAAAATTTTCTCTTCTTCAACAAAATTCCTTTGCTACGAACTTGTGTCAACCCAAATACAAACAGTTCTAATATTTATCATTTTTTCTTAATATATGTAGCACTGGTTACTATATATAAAACTAATGTTAATGCACTTTTTTGTCAGCCATTTTTCTGAAGCTCCACCTTTTGGACAGATCCTAATAATGTACCTATGTTCGAACCATATAACCTTTATTACGTCACATAAGCGCTCGGGAACTATCGGCCCGTTATCGGTTCTAAGTTTAAAAATTTATTTTTAATATAACTTCTTAAATATTACGTTTAAAAAATAAAAAGTGTTTTCTTATTAAACATATCGTCGCCGTTACTTCAAAACGTCGTATGTCAAAAAAAGGCATTTGTCAGAAATTTAAAAAAGCTGTTTTATTCTTTACGCTGCAATTCTTTTTGGTTGCTTTGTTTATTGAATTATCAAGGATTTTTGGTGGTGTGTTATTAGTGTTATTTATTGTTTATTAAAGTACCTGTATTTTTAAAGCACCGTACGACATATGACGCATTATAAAAATAAAAATGGCGATATACAAAATATTTTCAAGTGCGCACTCTCTGTTTCACTGTAGTCCTAGACATTGGAATTTTGGCTATTATTATATATAATAATAGCCAAAGATAGTTTTATAGCAAAAATGATTTTAGTTACTATAGCATTGTTAACAGAAAATGACATTTTTGACATACGACATATTGAAGTAACGGCGACGATATATAATCTTTCCATTTATAACAAAAGAAAAATTTCTTCAAAAACCTAACTGGATTGAGATAATGGGAAAGTCATTAATCTGTTAATCAAGAAATTTAAGGCCGCCATTTTCTGACTCCAATGGCAAAAAGAGTCACTTAGAATAAATCTGTCAACATTAGTCGGCTTGCGATAAATATCGAACGACAAATCCCTTGTGGTCTCAATATCTAGAAAAGGCAGCCTACAATTTCTCTCATATTCAACTGTAAAATTGATACTGGGTTCCAACTCACTCATGAACCGCAAAAGCTTCTCCACACTGGTCTTCTCCGTACCTAATATTACAAAAATATCGTCTACGTATCTGTACCAGTGCTCTGGAAAATATTCCGCCGTATGTTTGGCAACAGTCGCCAACTTTTACATGAATAAGTTGACAATAAAAAGGGCTGAGTGGGTCACCGATGCTGGTACCCTGAACTTGTTTATAAAATTTTCCGTTGAACTGAAAATAAGTCTCTTTCATGCATAATCTGGTTAATAAAAGATATTCTTCTATTTCCATCTTAGAAATTTTATTTTCCGCCAACCACTACTCCAAATATCGCAGCGGTTTATTTATTGGTACACTAGGGAAGAGAGCTGTTACGTCAAATGAAACCAACTTATCTCCGTTTGATAATTTAACATTTTTAATTTTGTCAATTAACTCAACGGAACTCTTGACACTACAGCCCATCTTTATACTACTGAAGAGGATTACAAATGTAGTCGAAACTGGTCTAGCGAATATTTTTTATTTTTTATTTTTGGTGGGTCCTTAAGGGGAAAAACTTTATTATTATGTATAATCCAGCCCACAATACGGCTCAATATAGTGATCTGATACTTATACAAAAAAAAAAAAAAAATTAATAATATTTTAAAAAATAATTTAAACACAAATTACCAATTTACATTGTCTAAAATGTATTTAAGTTCAAAATATAAAACTCGAGTAGTTCATTCAAAAGTTATTATCATTTGATTTCAATAACGAAATATATTACCAAATTTCGTAAAAATTGGATATTTCGTTCGAGAGTTATCGTGCGGACTATATATATATATATATATATATATATATATATATATATATATATATATATATATATATATATATATATATATATATATATATATATATATATATATATATATATATATATAATATATATATATATATATATATATATATATATATATATGTATATATATATGTATATATATATATATATATATACATATATATATATATATATGTATATATATATGTATATATTATATATATATATATATATATATATATATATATATATATATATATATATATAACACCATCATCAGAAAGAATGCCCCATATATATATCTGTATATATATATATATATATATATATTTATACAGATATATATGGGGCATTCTTTCTGAACGGGAAACCAGACTGGCCAAAAATTGTGTTGCTTAAAATAGGTGTACAATAGCTCAAATTAAAGGTTATAAACCCTACTTTTCAAATATGAGTGGCATGACTAACCTCACACAATAATGGCTTCAATATGGCGGCTAAAAAGCATAACCGCAATTTTTTTGCGGACAGTAAACGTTCTGTAACGTTTTAAAAACTTTTTCATCAAACTTTTTTTGGTTAAAAATATACAGTTGTCCTCAACGTTTTGAGGACAATTTAAAAATATATAGAATATATACAGGCTGATCCATTTAACCTGGAATTTTCTATGTCTTGAAAAATAAGCCTGTAGGGAAACTTTGCCTGACCAAAAAAATAGCATTTCTGAAGAGGGCATCTTTCTGTCTTAAAATAAGCCCCCCCTGCCCCCTGTGAGGGGGAGGGCGGGGGTAATTTTGAAATCTAAAATAGAAACCCCCATTTTTTATTGCAGATTCGGATTCTACAGGACAAAATACTCAACTTTGATACGAAACATTTTTTTCTATTCGTAACAGATGGCGCTATAATTGTAAAAATGAGTTTACATACTTGCATATAAATAAATTTATTTTTACAATTACAGCCCCATCTTTTACGAACAGAATAAATGTTTCGTTTAAAAGTTGAGTATTTTGTCCCGTAGAATCCGAATCTGCAATAAAAAATGAGCTTATTTTATATGGGCTTAATGGGGCTTTAATGGGCTTATTTTAAGACAGAAAGATGCCCTCTTCAGAAATACTATTTTTTTGGTCAGGCAAAGTTTTCCTACAGGCTTAGTTTTCAAGGCATAGAAAATACCAGGTTAAATGGATCAGCCTGTATATATTCTATATATTTTTAAATTGTCCTCAAAACGTTAAGGAAAACTATATTTTTAACCAAAAAAAGTTTTGTGAAAAAGTTTTTAAAACGTTACAGAACGTTTATTGTCCGCAAAAAAATGCGGTTATGCTTTTCAGCCGCCATATTGAAGCCATTATTGTGTGAGGTCAATCATGCCACTCATATTTGAAAAGTAGAGTTCATAACCTTTAATTTGAGCTATTGTACACCTATTCTAAGCAACACCATTTTTGGCCAGCAGTGGGTCTCCCGTTCAGAAAGAATGCCCCAATCTACTTAATAAATTTCTAACACTGACCGACTGACAGACAACGCACGGCCTAAACCATTGTGTTTAGAAGAATGAAATTTTGCATAGGAATACGTTATGTAACGTAGGTGAGTACTAAGAAAGGATTTTTGAAAATTCGTCCTCTAAGTGGGTTTAATAGGGGATGTAAATTCGTTATTTTTGAAGTCAGTGGTATATAAAAATATGTTACTATGGCTTAAAATAAATATTATTGAATAAATCTTTAACACTGACTGACAGATAACGCACAGCTTAAACTGTTGGCTCTAGAAGCACGAAATGTAGCACAGGAGATATGAAAATTGTAGTTTAGGCTTCTATTTACAAATAAAAGTCAGTTGTATAAACGTTTCTGGAAATTTATGAAAGTTCGTATGGGAAGTTCGTCATTTTTGAAATTAGAAACGTGAAAATTGGTATTTAGGCTTTTGAAAAACATTGAAGGTGAGTAGTAAATACCTAATCAAAAGATGTTGCCGATGGGAAATTCCATCGGGTATACGTCTAGTATATATATATATATATATATATATATATATATATATATATATATATATATATATATATATATATATATATATATATATATATATATATATATTATATATATATTTTAGTGACTATTATTTTCAGTTTCTAGGGACCTCAAAACAGATTTCTGCCATAGTCCCGGGCTCAAGTCGCGTCATGACAGTGGCTGTAATAGTTGAATTCCATTCTAGAAATTCGCTAAAAAAAAAATATTTTTAAAGTAAACAAATCATTATATATATATATATATATATATATATATATATATATATATATATATATATATATATACAAGGCAGAATTTGAATAATTCTTATACCTTTTGGTGAGTTTTAAAAAAAATTTTACGGTGATTTATAACGGAATTTGCTGGAAACAACATAACTTCTTCATAAAATAAATACTTACAAGGAGATGCACCCAGAATGAAATTCGCAATTTTAATCAAACTTCGCTGGTGTGTAGCATAGGCAAAAATAAGAAAGCCCTATTTTTTTTATCGGAGATCTTCCACGTTTAAGGGATGAAACCAGCCCCTAAATTTGGGGGTTCAGATCGTATTTCTTAAGATATCTCAAAAACTATAAGAGACAGAGGAAAACTTTGAATTGACGAAATGTTACTCTTTGAAAGACCTATTCACCTGTATAGGTTAAAGCAGGGTCGGGTTCATAAGAATGGCTAGAGGGATAGAAATGGGAATAAATTTTCTTGTACAGCGTGAGTGGTTCAATGTATCAAATTTTTACCATCATAAATAGAAAGAGCACCAAAAATTAGGGAGTACAGGTTTTTGCATTTTTCCGAAATATGTGTAGTATTCAAAACATATAAGGAGGAAAAAAATAGACTAGTAGATTGTATTCCATTATTATTGATTGCAGATACGTTCTATATATTTTTTATGTTTATGTTTATTTCATCATGAGAATGTAAATTTTTACTTTCCAATAATGATTCATGTACTTTTCGGTACTTATTTAATTGGTAATTTAGCTAGGTGTATATTTGGTTACTCCTATTCTATATTTTTTATACCTATTTCTGCGAAAGTTCTCTGGTCTGTCTGTAATAATGAATACTCTACAAGAAGCAGTAATCTCTTCCGTTCTGCACTCTGGGTGCATCTCCTGGTTAGTATATTTTAGAACCCAAAATTAATACATCTCGCGTCATCTATTATTTGTGGGAAAAATTGTATATTATTCAAGTAGATTTTATAAATATTATTTTATAAAAAAAACTATGTTGTTCCCAACAAATCCCGTCCTAATCATCGGATAAAATTCTATTAAAATTCACCGAAACGTGTGAGAGTTAATAAAGTTCTACCCTGTATAATATGTATATTGACGTTTTTGAATAAGACTTATTTACAACATGTAATTTTATTAATATCCTTGTGACCAATACATACACAGTTACCTTTTGCTGAATCAAAGCAATAAAGTAAATTAAAAAATCAAAAAATCCGACTGCTTAAAAAGAGAAATAAGAAGATGGAAACAAAAAGAGATTTAAAAAAAAATTAATAAATAAAAAGTAACGCAGTCGGAGGCACCAGCCGTTTCTGTTCAATTTGCTATGTATAACATATACATGCCTCCGACTGCTTTACTTTTTATTCATTTTTACTTTTTTCTATTTCATATTATATCCATCTTTTGATTTCGCTTTTTCAGTTGTCTTAGGTCTTTTTAGTATTATTTAATTATTTAGAAGAAAAATAAATATACGCATAAGACTTATGAAATTAAATTTAGTAAAAAAAGCTTTTTTGCTCACTTATGTTACAAATTAAGACTTGTAGCAGACTATAAGAAATTGACTGAAAAGACGATAAAAGAGATACTCCTTACTGAACCTAACGGAAATACTTGTCGGAAATTATCCCAGCAAATAAAGATTGATAAAAATGATATTCAGAAGACAGTTTTTTCTGTAGACAGTGGCCATTATGAGTAGGTCCGGATGCCGCTCGAAAAATACTCCACCTATCTTTCAAAGAGTAATGGACACATTTTCCGAGAACTCCAAAAATCAGTCTGTTTTGTTTATATGGATGGCATTATTGTCTATTCAGCCTCCATTGTCAATCTTCAAAAGATCTTTGAAAAACTTAACATGACTAATGGTGCAGTTAGACAAAAGCGAATTCTTACACAAACAAGTAGCCTTTCTGAACCACATTGTATTTGACAAGGGTGCACAATCAAATCCGGATCAAGTTAAAGCTATAATGAATTTTACAATATCGACCAAAGAAATCGAGTGCTTAAAGTTTCAGTTTAGCTAAACGATAAGTGAACATATGAATACTGCATGTGTTTAAATGCAAACAAAAGTTTGAAAATTGAAGAATTGTAACTGTTTCTCGCATTAGAGAGAGTACCAATACACATAAGTGGTTGAATGGTTATCGGATTGGGGGGGGGGGCTGTCGAACAGAGTATTGTTGGTCTAATGGCAAGACCATCACCCTTTTTAAAGACGGGAATCGGTATTCGCCATTTACCAGGTATTTTCTTTCTTTCGAAGATAATTGTTAGGAGTTTAGCAGTTTCACAGTTAAAAATGATAATTAGAATTACAACTGATAGTAGTAAAAATAGGAAACGTCATAAATAAGAATTAAAGAAACTTCCTAAATTTCAGAAGCCCTAGTAACGGTAACAATAACACAAAAAATAGAATTGAACGACCTGACGAACTACCCCGGGCTGATGATAATGAACCTAGAAATTATAGAATGAACTTAGAATAAAACAAATTACAGAAAATATGGCCAATAACGATGCTATAGTAATTATCAAAAATATTAAATGTTACAATCAAATCAAAATAACGTTATTAATTAATTACACAAATAGATCCGTATTAATGCACAAATGATAGCAAATTTTGAAAAATAACGAAACATATTAATTAACAATAGAAAATAATTAATACTCATTTAAAATCATATTCATTGCAACTAAACAAGGTTTCAGAAGATAATTTCAAATTTATGCAATACTTTTATCAACTGAATTATAATATTGACACTCTCAACGATCATTTCAAAGAAATAATCGAATCAACCAATTTAGTTAGACCAGTGTTTTTCAACCTATGAGTCGCGACACCCTGGGGGTCGCGAAGCCTTCTTAAGAGGATCGCAGTTACTTTAAAAATAAAAAACACTCTTGTTCAATATATAATATTTTATAAAGAGAAAGTTAATTAATGGTTACATTAATGTGATGATGACGACTATCGTGCGATAAAGTTTTAAAATTGCGGCTTATTTTCAATAACAGTAAATCCGAATTTTAAATAATTGTCGTCATATAGACATTTTTTCTTTGGTTTTGTTTTATTACTCTCATTGGAACTTAAAGTTGACGGTTGTGCATATGTTTCCAGAAACTTATCCATTTTCAATAATTACAATGAGCACAGAATTTTGAACATTAGACAATAAGAGACAGTGAACAACTACTAAACAAAAAACAAGGCAATTCAATAAATTTAAACACTAACGCGACTTCACAATTCAAAGAATTCAAAAGGATTACGCTCGGAAGTGTTAAACGGCGACGTACGTCGCGCGTGCGTGTGTTACTTTTTACGCCACGCGCGCGTTCAGAAACTACTATAAGTCGTCAACTTCGATGTTCGATGTCGATATAAAAATATGCCTGTTTCAAGTCCTTAATTACGTATTTAATCGATAACTAACTATGAAAATAATGAATAATGATGAACGGATTCGATATTTTTAACGTAAAAAAATAAAAGTAGTAGCGAAGGGTAGGGGGTCGCGAAATATTTTTCCATACTAAGGGGGTCGCGCCATGAAAAATGTTGAAAAACACTGACAAGGAAAGGGCAAGAAGTCGAAAATACAAAAAAATCTGAAACTTTGTTAGTATATAGAGGGTGGTATAAAATTCTTTATAGTATATATAAATAAAATTTAGTCATTTTTAAATTTTCTAAGCACACAATTGAAGGGGTGGTTTCACCCCTTAAAAGTGTGTGGACGCAAAAAATAATGTTATATTTATTATTAGAATTTCGTATAATGTCTAAAAACAAAATATCCACAATTTTTAATTTTTTAGGTACGCACTTGAAGAAGTGGTTTCAAACCCTTGAAAATTTGTGGATGCAAAAAATAATGTTATATTTATTACTAGAGCGCTGTATAGTATATATAAACAAAATATCATCAATTTTTAAATTTTTAATTACACATATGAAGGGGTGGCTTCAACCCCTAAAAATTTGTAGATTCAAAAAATAATGTTATATTTGTTACTAGAACTTTTTAAGGTACGTATAAAGAAAATTTCATCGATTTTTAAATTTTTGAGTTCCAACTTTGAGGGGATGTTTCACCCCTTAAAAACGTTTTTTAGCTGCAACTGATATTTTTTATGTTATTAGGTAGCCACCCTCTATATACTGACAAAGTTTCAGATTTTTTTGAATTTTCGAGTTCTTGCCCTTTCCTTGTGAGTTAGACTAATGTCGTAGTCAAAACTATTCTGTTACCGAATGAATTAGATCACGCTTTCCTGTCATTAAAACATCAAGGAATATTGATTTTCTTATTTGAACATATTTATGAATTTTTGGACTTACAAGCGTAAGTCGTGACTATAATGACACGTAAATAATTTTTAATATTCGAACCCCAAATTTATATTCCCAAAAATATAAACAAATTATCCTTATCTACACCTGATTTAAAAACGATAAAATTAACCAAACTTTATGCATTAATAAATGAGTTCGAATTGTATTTAAGAAAGTCTTGGAAACATCCTTCTTGATCAACAAATAAACTGTCCTCATGAAAACGACAAAAACACTACAGTAATAAAATCACTTTGCGACAACTACATAATCATAAAAAATTCAAACAATTTAGAAATATCAACCACGTGTGACATCGATAAACGAAACGTTATTGTACTACGAAAACTGCAGTGTAACTAGGGTTTCCAACTCTACCAATGAATATTTCAGGATTTAGTGGAAAAAAATCGACACTATTAAAAAAAATCAGCCAGTAGGAAAGATATTATTTTTATTTTTATTATTTGTTACCAACAGCTACATATTTAAACCACGATATTACAAACCTTTAAAGAAAACAATTTCTTGAAGATATTATTACAATAATATTTCTTTATTTTATTTTATTAAATTAAAAATTATATTAAATTAGTTTTTTAATTTTTAGATCTTTAATTTTTTTTTTTTGCTTATCAATTGTATTATTTTTGGAGAAAAACATTTTTTATAAAGTTGACCGTCTTTAGTATTGATTATTTTTAGGTTACTCGAACACCGCTTACGTATTTCATGTACGTCAAATAATTCCTCCCATTTTTGGGGGTATTTTAATGTTGGAGGAATTTTAATGAGTTAATCTGGCAACATTTAAGCTGTGTAAGTAATAAAGCAGTAGACAGAGTACACTTTGTCAGTAGGTATAGCGAATATACTTACTTTCTTGGCCGTCATGACATGCAAGCGCGATAATTTGGAAACAACCATAGCGAGACTGGCGGGACTAAAAATGTAAAAAAAATTGTAGATGTTAAAAATCGGGATAATTAGGGTCCCGCCACTACTGTTGTCGGGACGCAGGACATCCCGATTAAATCGGGACAGTTGGCAACCCTAAGTGTAACCATCAACGAAATTACTTGTACAAATCAAGTTATTAATTTCAACAACCAAGTTCATTTATTGCCTGCATATAATTTACAAATTACCGTTTCCAAGAATGAAGAAAAATTGGATCTGCCAAAATTACAGTCGTATCGCATCAAGAATCGATAAAAATTAGAAGTGTTGGAAACAAAAGGAACTGTACATATGTAGTATGCCTGTCACATAGATACTCACTGCCACATTGTTATCAAGTATAAATATTATAAAACCACTGTAGTGTGCAGTTTTGTACGGCGATATGTGTTAGCAGTTCTGTTTTTCCAATATTGTTTTACTACATTCAAATTCCTAATATTTTCAAAAATTTCAATTTTTTATAAATAATTTCTAAATGAGTGGCTCGTATATAGAAAATGAATAGAACCTTTTTTATATTGTAATAACCATAACTGATTTTCTGCCAGTTTTTCAGCTAACTTATACATCTTAATTATTATGTATTATAATTAAAAATTCACCACTATTTAATATTCATTGGAAATCTTAAAAAATTAAAAAGCAAGAAAAATAGCTTGTAAACATTTTAGTATATGGTGTCGAAAGCTGACTTTGGAAAAAAAAAGTCACTGGAAATGTGTTTGGAGGTATCAAGCTAACAACACTTCACTATTTCATTACTTTTTTTTTTAATTGCAGCTATATGTATTGGTACAATTGAAGTAAGCCCAGCTACAGATTTAGAGCAAGTCAGAACACAAATTAACAAAATGATTTCAGAGAGTAATGATTTACCCAGATTAAGTCCAGATTGGTGTTTTGTTGACTGTAAGTATATGCTTAGTACCTGAATGGACTGTAGTAATCTCAATTTCATAACCCTAAGTAATCTTGGAAGTCCATATACGTATAATGTCTTTAAAAAGATTTAAAATTTTCATTGTTTAAAATTTTTTAATGGCATATATTTTTATATTTACAGCATGTACAGCAGAACGCTTCTTTCGGATAGACCGAGCACAGGAACAGTTACACTATGTCACCGACATAGCTGCAGAATCTTTATTTATCTTGGATGCAGATACTGGTACAGTACCACAAACACCAGAGGATGAAACTGCACTTCCTTCACCGAGTTCAAATCATCAATATTCAGTTCCAGAAATGAAAGTGAGGTGATTATCTTCAAAATTACTGATTTTTTTTATCTCTTTTTCAAAAAATATATGTAATTAATTAAAGATCTTTTTCGTTTTATTAGTCAAATCCATTTAATGTTATCGTTTGCTTATCTTCTCTGGTTTTATGTCCATAAGGATAAACCTCTCAGGATTAACCAAATTAATATTATATTAATTTTTATGTTAAGTACAAGTAAATATAGTTCATTTATTAAATCTATTTTCTTATTGTTAGATATGGGTAAGAAAATTTACAGGTAGTCTTTAATTTCTTCTCAGGATTAGCGATTCAGTTAACTCAAGGATTAATTTCTTAGTGGAATATTATATCAAAACTTATTTATTCATCGATTTTCTCGCGTAGAAAATCTACTTTTTTTTAATGGAGTCAGTTAGGCTTTATTGATTCGCGATGAATTGTCTTTGTATCTGATCCAAATGATGAAAATTAAGGTTTCGCATCTAAATAGAATATGGTGAATTATTTCCTCTTTCATACTAATTGTTCCTTGTAAATTTTTGTTCTTTTTATTCCAGCATTGTTTTTATTTGCGTGTTAATTTATTTTGTGAATTTCCATACCCTGTTCCAGCTGGTCTGGCAGGGTATTTTTAGTATTCCGTTATATCTCCGGACTTTTTACATCCTTAGTGGTATTTTGTTATTTATATCTTGTTGTTTTGTTTTTGTTATTGTTTTTTAAAGATATACCAATAAGGGCTCTTAACACCCAAGTTGGTACATAATTCGTTGCTTTTATCTTTAATATGTTTTTATGTCGCTGTGGATCTGTCGTTATGGTTCCACAGTGGTATTGTTTTAATCTCTCATTGTGTCACTTTTAGACCAGTGGTTCCCCAGTAATACAATAAGATTCTCTGTGATGTATTTCTAGTCTCTCTTTGTGTTTTTCTACTTGATTTTCTCCTCTCCGAGCGCGTTTACACCTCGGGTAGAGTTTAATTGTTGGTTTTCAGGCTTTGGTCGCCGGACGCTCTGGCTAGTACTTAGCATACCGTCACCAAAGTCTGTCTGCTCTCAATTAATGCTCGGGGTTGGCAGAGCCCATCGATGGATTTTAATATATGTATGTTGTCCTTTATCTAATGCATTTATGTGTCCCTGTCTTTATGTGTTTTTTTTTATCTCCACTGTGTTTGGCGGCGCCTGCCCCTAGTTGGCGATGCCACCGAGCATTGATTGCGCCATCCACCAGCAGCAGTTTAATTTTTTTAAAAATACTAAAGAGATCTGAGTTTATTTTGATCACTGACTCCGCTCTATTTCTATAATGCAACGAAGCCCTATAGTAAGTCACTGCATTCACCTAGTATAATATCGACCTTTACTCTTACCTTGGAGAGGACACCAGGATCTTCTTTTGGATTTTAGTTAATAATCCCTGAATCTAATAAAATTCTGAGTTTTGACGTAAAATCTTATCAAAATTCATTTATAATAGTTTTACATTAACTGGACTCCTTCATTTTATATAGAAATATATATGATAGAAAGAACTATATAGACTCTCACAAATGGAAGTTTAATTTTGTCACTCACAAGGGTTTACATAGGTAAAAATTATTCGACTGGATAATTTCTTTCATCCATAAAGTTTTCTCATTTATCAAGGTTCGACTATAATAAAAAAGGAAAACGCCTGCTGAAAAAATAAGAATAGTAAATTAATAATTTTAATAATTATTTATTTTTAGTGAAGAAAGTATAGAATCTATAGCTGAAAGTTCTCCACGAGTATCACCACAAATATCAGTTACAAATGAAGATATTGAAAACAGAGAAAAGGAAAACTTAAAAACGAATACTTCAGTCCTAGAATCACAATTTAACGATTCAAAAACCGAAGTTAAATCCCCAGAAAGAGAAATAAAGGTTAAAGACAAAACAGAAATAAATGGAAAAATAGAAGAAGATATATTCGATCAAATATCGAAAGAAGAAAATAAATCAAGTTTCAAAAGGTAAATTTACATAAAATTTAGTTTTAGCTAAATGTTTCATAATATCTCTCACTGTTTTTCTGTTTTGTTTATACAACACAAATTTACATTAAATTACTGTAAAATTATGTTTTGCTATGTTTACATTGCACAAATAGTATTAATGCACAAACTGCAAACTTTAATTTTGCATGCAGCATACATGAAAAATTATTTGGATTAAGTGAAGATGTTTTTGGATACAGGCAAGTACCAAACAATATTTTAACTTTGAAAAGCAATATTTAAACTTGATTGCAAGATAAATATTTCCAAAGTTTTATTTTTTAATAAATGTTTTTTTTTTATTTATTTACAGTAATCTTTTAGAAAAAACAACCGATGGAATATTAAAAGCCGCTAAACTTGGAGATTTGAAAACGGTGACTATCTCTTTATTTGACTAAGCATGAAATAGTTTTAAAAATAATAAAATATGAATTTGTGTTTTTTTATTAGATAAAGGAATTGCACTCGCAAGGATATTCTTTACTTTCAATCGATTCTCAAGGACAGACGGCACTACATTACGGAGCAAGATATGGTCACAAAGATATTGTTAAATATTTAATAGCCAGTGCCCCTTCATCAATTTTAAATATGGCTGACAACGATAAGTAAGCTCTTGTTTCATAAATGAATGTTTATTTTCGAGTATACAATTACAATTATTTAAATTTATAGGGGGCAAACAGCATTACATAAAGCTGCTGCGTATAAACGACGAAGTATTTGTTGTATGTTAGTTGCTGGTGGAGCATCACTAACAATTCGAGATCATCGTGGAGCGACTCCTCGTCTTTTAGCTTTAGCAGCAGAAGACCATGAACTTGCTGCATATTTGGAAAGTAAGCAATTTGTTATAAATTTCAAACATAACATTTATTTCGTCAACATTAACTATCTTCTCATATTATTACATCAAGAAAAAAATTAACAAAATGAACAACGTGACCAAAGATATATTTTTTCGATTACTGTTCAAAAAATGGATTCAAGATAATTGACCATTATAAAATTAACCTTGACAGCAGGCAATCTATATTTTGAAAAGAAAAATTATTAAATATAGGTAAAAAATTTTTTCTACAATCTTAGTGGAAAGTAAGCTTTTGCGCTCTGTGAAGAGAGCGCAAAACGTGTATTTACCGAGGACTCTAGTTGTCGAGCAACAAAGTACTATTTTTCGCTTTAAAGTGGAAAAGTAATACTTTGTCACTCGCTAAACGTGTATTTAATTACAAATCGGGTAGGCGTTGTTTATATTTCCTATAGTAACAAATAAACAGATTCTAAAATTATCATTTTTATCGTAATTAAGTGAAATATTAATTTTATTAAATTTCAAAATAACTACAAAATATTAGTTAAAAATAATAAATACCTATAATTAATAAATAATAAGAGTAAAAAATTTAAAAAAATCTATACATATATGATGGAAATATGTAATAGTGATCGTGATTTTTCAAGTATACCTCCAGATATTTCTGAAGCTGTACAAATTATAACATTAAAGTAAATATTAACGTTCATTATTATTTTTTCAAGTATCTTTTAAATAAAAAAATACACTGTTTATAACAAGTATCTTTTAAATAAAAAATATATAGATTTTGTGTGTAGTTCGAGCACAAAATGACATTGTCGCTCTTATGAGAATAACGCGCTTCGTCTGGCGGCTTCGCGAGTCAGCATTTTCAATCAAGCGGCAATGTACCATTTTGCGCTCTTAATACACAAATAACTATTAAATTTTTTGACCTAGAGGTTAAAAATTATTATGTTTTATGGAGCTATAATTGTAACTTTATTTAAAATCAATTATATGCTGCTACAGATATGACGACATGTAAATGCGATTAATTTTACATGTTATTCATATAATAATAGTTATTTGTGTATTAAGAGCGCAAAATGGTATATTGCCGCTCGATTGAAAATGTTGATGCGCGACGCCGCCAGGCGGAGCGCGTTAATTTCATGAGAGCGGCAATATGATTTTGTGCTCGAATTACACACAAAATTTTTTCTACAATCTTATAAAATGTATTTTTTATTTAAAAGATACTTAAAAAAATAATAATGGACGTTAATATTTACTTTAATGTTTTGCAGCTTCAGAAATATTTGGAGGTGTACTTGGGAAATCACTGTCACAATTAATTATTTCCATCATATATGTATAGATTTCTTAAAATTTTTTATTCTTATTTTTTATTAATTAGGGTAAAAGCCCCGATTGTGGAACACTATTTTTAGGTATTTCATCAAACTTGCTTACAAAAATTAATAAATGAATTAAACACCCATTTTTTTTTTCTTAATAAGCATGAAACCAAGTTTTTTTAATCCAATGAATATGTTTTTAAGAAAATATAACCCAAAAATTTTGATTTATTAATGTTTTGTTTTATAATTTGTTGACATCTATAAAAAAACGGACAGAATATATTAACACCCTTTTAAAAATCAGCACATTGACACCTAAAAAAGAACACGTATGTACGAACATGAGATACATCAAATACATCTTTTACCATCTTTTCACTCTATGACATAGAGTGACATCTAGTAGTAAATAGAATGTCAAATTAAAAAATATAGAATGGTTTAAATATTCGATAAAATAAACGACCAAAATCACAGAATATATCAAAATACTATATTTTGTTTCGCCATCTATGTATTTTGGTAAAGTTCTAATCAATTCTAAACTGACTTATCAAAATGGCGACAATTTTTCATTATTAAGAAAATTTTGCAACTTTAAATCAATATTTTTTTATTTATCAATTGACGATACGCTCCGAAATAAAAAAAATATTAAAAATTTTACGATTTTACAGCAGTAAGTAAATATTTTAGACTCAAAAAGAAATTAAAACTATTTATAATATAAATTTTTAGTTATTTTACGTACATGATTTTAGTTAAATACAAAGGTTATATGTGTACTGAAAGAAATACACACATATATAAATTACATTTAAACCGAATAAAAAGATGATTTAGCTCTTATAATCACTTAACTGGACTAATAAAAATTATTTGTATAGTTTTATTGCGCTAACTTCGAAAATTAACTGGAAAATGTTGAAATTTATAAGGCATGTGTTTCTATAAATAAGCATTGATCAAACGCAAAAGAGACACATTCAGCAAAAACTGTTTAATATATATATGTATTTCTTTAATTAAGTAAAGAAATATTAAATGTGAGATGAATTTAAATTGAAAAACAATCATTCTATTAATAATAATTTTTGTTATCAGACGTTTCTTTCAGAAATAACTTCATTAAGATATAAATGTCAAAACTGTTTTTCTATTGGATCGCGTTCCACAAACGGGGCTTTTACCCTATAGTTATTTTTTATTTTTAATTAATATTTTCTAGTTATTTTGAAATTTAATAAAATTAATATTTCACTTGATTACCATAAAAGTAATGATTTTAGAATCTGTTTATTTGTTACCATAGAAAATATAAACAACGCCTACTCGATTTGTAATTAAATATACGTTGAGCAAGCGACAAAGTATTACTTTACGCTTTAAAGCGCAAAGTAGTACTTCATTACTCGGCAACGACAGTCTTCGGCAAATAGCCATTTTGCGCTCTCTTCACAGAGCGCAAAAGCCTTCTTTCCACTAAGATTGTAGAAAAAATATATAAATTTGTTATTATATATTTTAAAAAAAGGTTGTTAATCGACGCTGGCGTCATTTCCATAAATGGGCGTGTTCTATTGCTTTGTGACTTTATTGGTTGAACTAATTTTTCCCCTTAAAACTTTCAATGTATTTTAAATTAAGTACGTCAGCTACTTACCTGCAACAGGCGTGTAAAATAAGAACTAATCAACAAAACTTGAGTTAATACAAATAACCGCACCAAGAATTGAAATGATAAATCATTAAATTTCCAAACTGCCCACTAGGTGGCTCTGGTTACCTCATTTTAGGTATGAACACTAACACGTATATTTATTTATCTATGATATGGCAGCAACGCAATTACTCGTTCTGAGCGCGAGTTTCAAAAGGCAATATCGACCAGTATTCACTTCGTCACACTACCACACTAACAATATGAAAAGTCAATAAATATAAATGCATTCGGTCACAATGTAGCCAACTTCATAACAAACACCACGACAAACTTCACAAATATCACAAAAATATCATAAACTTAACCTCTTCAATGATTCAACAAATAAAAAAACCGGATACACGTACTGAAAATTTTTTTCCAAATACGGGGTATTCATTTTTAAACGAAATTATTGTCGTGTTGTTATCGGTTTTGTCTTTGTTAGTTATATCTTAAATTTACCTCTGTTAAAGCTATATAAATCATAATATTTTACTGCACGCAACAGTTTTTAATTTAATTAATTTTTGTACACATTTATGTACGTATTTTGTATTACTTACATACTAATATAGAAATACGATACATAAAAACTTTTATATCGTTATCTTTAGAAAATGGACAGAAAACCATTACTTATTGTTAGTGCATAGGTAATTCTAAATCAGGAAATATAAATGAATTAGAAGTAATCGAAGTAATGATGAAGATGATTGTCAAGAAGACCAAATAAGTTCATTGAAAGAAGGCGAAATAACACTTGACACCGTATTTTTAAGAATCGAAAGACAATTTTGCTGTTTAAAAATGCACATTTTTGTTTTATAATAAATAAATATTTTATTTTCTAGTAAACGTTCTATAAAATAAATATTTTATTTTCTATTATTTTTTAAAGAGGTTATACAGAAACTTCATTCACAAATTAAGTAAATTGCAGGCTCTAATTTAATATTTACAATAGAGTTATAATCTATTTGTCTATTTATATCTTTTTCTTTATTCGTAACCGGTATTTTTTTTATAATATTTCTAATTTTAGTCCAACAACTAAAGTCATTTTTAGGTTTTCTTGTTTTACGGAACACACAGTTAGCTTTAATGCCCACAGCAAATTTTTCAAATATATACCTATTGTAATTTGTCAAATACGCTGATAAGATTTTAAGATTCCGAAGTAAAAGTTTAAGAATTCATATCTTTTCTATTACTTTTCGTTTTTCATTTTTTTGCAGTTTTAATTTTTCACTGCTATAAAATTATAAAAATATCACGTAACCCCTTCTTCCACTCCCCCCTTAAATTGCTTTTTAATATTTACTTATTATTATTCGATTTCGGTCGTAACTAATTTTCAATGTAATTACAATTAGATCTCTATAGAACCCAAGAATTTTTAAGTTCAAGAATTTAAAAATTTGATTTTTTTAAATATTGATTGCCTGTTGTGAAGGTTAGTTTTATGACGGTCAGTTACTTTAGATCCATTTCTTCGACAGTACCGATTTTTTCTATTAAGCTGAAATCGAGAACTTAATATTATTTATGCTAAACGTCAATTTTATATACTGAAATTATGCATTACTTAAATAAATACAAAGTTAGTTTTTTAGTTTTTAGCAATGAACAGCTAAATATAGGTAATTTATAAATATTTAATAAAAGATATTTGAAAGACAAAAAAGAAAACTAGAACACGTTAAATTGGTGTTAAAAAGTGTAGTAAAGGCCATAATAAAATATTTACAGTGTGGAAACCACAGACCAGTGAATATATTATTATTAAGGGTGTAAATAAAATAAAAAATAAAAATTTGTCCGGAATTCGCTATCTGAGAAAATCGCATCCCAGCCAGTTCATTATTTAATATAAATTTCTTTGAACGCGCCTCTGACTAAACTACAATTATTCACAGCCTGTATAATATTTTTTAAAAAATAAAAAACAAAAAAATTGTTTTTAAGATGTTTAAACATCTCCAGTTTGTTGAACTGATATGTACCGTATCGTACAAGGAAAAGTGAACACAATTTTTCATAAATTCTGATTACAATATGTTTATGAAATATTTCTGTAGTTTTTAAAATTTTCTAGTTTTTTATATCACAGGACATTATGAATATGGCAAAAACCATAACTCTAATATTAGTTATAGAACATGGCTGCATTATGCAGTATTAATTCAATAACAAATTACATTAAAAACTATACTTATGAATTGCCAAAAAAAAAAAAAACAAAAAAAAGAACACAACAGGACAGTAGAATCTTACACAAGAAAAACTTCCATTAGTTGTTATTTTTCAAAAATTAGAAACATTTTCTTTTATCTGTCATAAAACATGAACTGTTGTTAATTGTGGGTACACAACACAAACACTTTACAAAACTTTTCTGTCTTTTATTCACAATCTACCTAATATACACATAAATATGTATGTATCTAAAAAGTACAAAAATATGATTGCCATTATGTATTGGTATCCCAAATTGTCTACAATCTACAGTGTATTACCACATTTGATAGTTTCCAGGTAAAATACATGAGAATAAACATAAATTAATAACAATGCCAAATAACCGCTTATCTTTTCGTCTCTCAATTTTCTCACTAAGATCAAAAATTCATTATTAAACAATTTTAAAAAGTTAAAAGCTTTTAAAAAGAGACAGATGTGAAAAAAGACAAATTATATTATAAACAAAAATTTATTTAAAATCATCAACTTTAGCTGCGAAACCATCATAAATAACCCATAATACATAAGTAGAGTTTTTACAAAGATCGACTTTTAGGTAACGCAAATTCAAGCAGGGCAATTTGGAACTTGTAAATGGCTAATTCTCTCATCAGGGGAGACACCCACAAACTCATAGTTTTAGAATTTAATTTTTTTATATTTTTATAATCTACAAGTGTTGTGTAGCTGTGCTGGACTATTAGTTTTGCGATAACTGTTTGCTTCTGTAAAGTACATGTAGGCAAAGTGACTCATGTGTAAACCACCTGAAACAATTTTTTTTCGTTTTTCTCCAAATCTATTGCAATAGAAAAGACAAAAATAACACTAAATAATAAATAGTGTACTAAATAAGTAAGTAACGTACCTAGATTCGCTCATCTAAACCCAATAGTTCAGAAGTAAAATTATTTTATAATGAAAAAATTCAACCGCCATTTTTGAAGAAGTCTATAAACCGATTTGGACGCTTTAAATTTCTATGGATAGTACTAATCGAATACTATCAAACAGTAAATGAAAATCAATGGGGTATCAACTCTACCAGTTTCTAAAAGCAATTTTTTCATGAAAAATTGTCAAACAATAAGCTTATTTAATAGGTGAAAGTGTTGCGTACAAAGGCAAATGGGTTGAAATCATAGTTCAAATTGCGATTTAAATCATTTAGCTTAACTTTTTTCACTGTTATTAACTTTAATCACGTATAATTCATACTGACGCTTATGGATCATATTGTATAGTAATATGAAATTTTTGTTAAAAGGATAAAAAAGGATTAGACCATTATAGGAACAAAATTTGTCATAAAATTTTAGTTACTATTTTCTCACACCCCTGTATTACAAATTTCATTCCCAAAAATTTAACTCCCAGCCACCCTTGTTGGTACAAATTTAAAAATTTTATATCGTTAAATATCTAAAAAAATTAGTGGAAATCTTCCTTTGCAATTTTTCCTTATCTCTAGTCATTTTCAAAATAATGAGTATTTTATTCAATCTTGCCACAAAAGTTTTTGATTTTTGTTACAAGATTTTTCCAAGAATCGTATCCATTTATTTTTTGTCCCCAGATACTCGAGTAGGTAGTATGATCTAAGACAATTTCCCCTTATAGGCAATTCTTTAACTGTATAAATAATGCGTATTATGACAATTTTTTATGAAAAAATTTTGAAATTTTTCTATAAAACTAGCAGGGTTGATTCTCCATTAATTTTCTTTTACCGTTTGATAGTACTCAATTAATACTATTGGCAGGGTGCGTAATATATAGTGGGGATAATTAAATCGATTGCAGCGTGAGTAGTGGAGAAAATAGGTAATAATACATGCTCATATGTGTTTAGTGTATAATAAAAAATATTAAATAAAAATATAATGCATTGATCCACTTTGATTATAAACGCAATTGCCACTAATATGTCGTTCCTTATTTATCTGTCAACGTATTAATGTCTACACGTCAATCCATAAATACAGAATTAAAAATATTTGAGGTATTTTAAACTCACATGCAATGATGTTTCATAAAAAGTTATTGATGTTTGCTTTATGAATGACTGTACATTCAACTAAATGACTTATGCCAACATTTCGTAATTTTCGAATTTCCCTGACGTGTTTCACTATCACCAGCAACTTTTTCCTCTGCATAGTCCGGGGTTGGAAGGAAATACTGTCTTGATAATTATATCCATGTTAACGTCGAAAATTGTTTAAATACTTTATTAATATAACTCTTATACTTCATCCAGTCTTTTATACCTCAAATTGTTCAAATTTATTTATAAAAAAAAAAAAAATAATTGTAAATAACAAATATTTGTATTCAGATTTTACGGTTTTTTTGAAAATATTTTAAATTTATTTCCACGGTTACCATTATTTAATAGCATGAAAAAATGTATATAATAGATGTCGTTGGCGTCACGCACCCAGCCAATCCATAGAAATTTAAAACGTCCAAATCGGTTTATAGGCTTCTTCAAGAATTGCGGTTGTATTTTACAATTATAAAATAAATTTCCACTTAAACTGACGGGCTTAAGTAAACGAATTTACGTACGTTACTTACTCATTTAACGTACTATTACTTAGTGTTATTTTAGTCTTTCCTATTGCAATTGATTTGGAGAAAAACAAGAAAAATTGTTTTAAGTAGTTTACTCATGGGTCACTTTGCCCACATGTACTTTATAGAACCAACAGATATCTCAAAATTAATAGTCTTTCCTATTGCAATTGATTTGGAGAAAAAGAAGAAAAATTGTTTTAAGTAGTTTACTCGTGGGTCACTTTGCCTACATGTACTTTACAGGACCAACAGATATCTCAAAATTAATAGCCCAGCACAGCAACACGACACTTGTAGATTATAAAAGTATAAAAATCATCAAAATCTAAAACTACGAGTTTTTGGGTGTTTCCCCTTATGAGACAATTTCCCAAATACATAAATAATCGATGACATGATATTTTATAAAATGATAACATTGAGGCTACCTATACATGCATATAAAAAGTTCGCCAAGTGTGTATTAGAGACACATTGAATCGGGGTTCTTTAGTGTAGGTAGCGTTTTTTTCAGCCTTTGGGATAAAAAGCAAGGCATGGTATATTTTTTACGGTTTATTATCAAAATAAATAAATTATTTGACAATTTTATTTTCACTTGTGTTACCTAAGAGCCAAATAAGTGATAATTTGATTCCTTACAAAACACATCGACTTGAAGTACAATAATTCTGAAGTGAATTATAAAAAAAAGTTAAGAGAACCTTAGTTTGATTTTAAAGGATTTTTCTAATTACATACTGCACAATAAGGTACATGAAATTGTTTTTGAAATTAGTTACAAAAAATTAAAATTTTATCCATTTTTCAACATTTCTCTTAATAATTTGGATTTTAGTTTTTGGGAGACGTTATCTAATATCAAAATATACTTTGACACAAAATGTCACTTACTGGGAACCAGTTTTTGTATTTTAAATTATTTTTTGAATTTTCGAGTATTTATACATCAAATAATAAGGCTTTCCAAATTTTTCTTTGGGACCCTAAAAAAGATGAATGTTTTGTATGGTACATTATATATAATTTATATTATGTATTATTTTTATGACGACTAAAATGTTTTTCTATTGCATACACATAGTCACATACACATTTATACATAACAAATACAGAGCGTTCCAAATTGTTTGAGTCATCAAGGTCATTCAGTGTATAATTTTAACAATTTTGCCGCTTATGTTGTAGTACTTCAATAATAAATAAAATAATTTGATTAATTTAAGAAAATTTTATTTTCATAGATTTTTTGTTCACAATTCAGAAAAACGACTTAAAATGTTGGCCTCCCACTTCCATACACTTGGCCATTCTTTTTTCATATTTTCAAAGACAGTCTAAAAATTCTTCTATCCAACTCTGTTTCAAAGTCGAGACATTGAATGTTAAACTACCGCAGTATAACGTTGTAGTCGTACTCCTATATATTTTCAGCGGTTTCTGTTGCACTTTTGAAATATGCTTTCAATAAAAAGCGATCCTCCTTTTCGTTAAAAACCATGCTACACTAAAAGAAAGCGTAAATTTACTTATTAATTTGAATGTTTATTTATAATTATTATTTTTAAAATAATACATCAAATATTAAACATTTGTGTGAATAATACCACTGCTGTTATTTCAATAATTTCTAATATGGCTGACTTTTTCATAATTACAAAACAATTTTTTTTTATATTTTAACAAAATATTATTATTTTAATATCAAATAACTTACCTAAGGATAATAAGAATTAACAGGAACAAAAGCAGTACTCAACAAAAATCGATTTAATAAATGGACGCTTCAGAAAAACACAAAAAATGATACACTTGCACATATGGCTGAATAAAACAAAAATACATATCTACAAAGTAGAAAGCGATTCCTGTATGTTGTTATAGTAATATATTCCACTATACAGTACGTTTGGTTTAAAAACCAATATACGTTAGTTTTAACAGCAATTTGTGACCCCGAGCGACTCAATCTTTTTGGAACGCCTCGTAAGATATATATTTTACATTTTAGTATGTATGTATGTATTAACAATTTCTGTGTGTGATGAACTAATGAGTGATGACTGATGATAATATTCCCATAAACTCATAGACCCAACTTAAGTTTTGAAAGATAAACATAGACAGGATGTCAATTTAAATACAAGCCTATCATGTCAAAGATAATTAAAATTTCTCAAAACCGTTTCTATAACATGGAGGAGGAACCATTATGACCCACATTGGAATCCTCTACAACCAACCCCTAAGGCTCTAGCCACCCCAACCCTATCTTTTTTTCTTAAATTGTAAAACCCCACTTGTGGTACATCATTGCAAAGCTCTTTCAAAATGCTATTTATTCATTAATTCCAAACAATATGTTAATTTATGGATAATTATTTGAAGAAAACGGAAAATAAATTTCAGTAGGCTAGAGCAAAATGGGGCTAGAGAATAATCATTTATGGATCTGACCTAGATTAGTTTCCGTCATTTTTAAGTATAATGTACTATTGGTCACTATAATGTTCGTTTGTGCACTTTGATTTTTTAATTTGTAAAAATAAACTGACTTAGAATATAATACAAATTTTGACATTTATAATATTAAATTTAAATAAATTGATTCAAATATTATTTTTTATATGTTCCAAAAATAAATAATAAATATTTTGTATCTTTCGATTTAAAGATTGTAATATCTTTTGATTTTATTTCAAATAGGGATTTGACTTGATACTTGTAACTTGGAATAAGAGAAAATACATCTCAATTTACTGAAATTTATTTTTCGTATTCTCCAAATAGTAACCAATAAATTGATATTGTATTTGAAATTAATGAATAGTATTTTTAAAGAGCTTTCCAATGTTGTACCACAAGTGGCGCCTTATAATTTAAAAAAATAAGTTCGGGGTCGCTGGAGCCTAGGGAATTGGTTGAAAAAGATTTTCATGTTGGCCATATTGGTTGGCCATATGAGACCGGCTTGTTTTTAAACCGACACCCTGTAAATATTTTCATGTGTTTTCAAATATCACTCAGCTGTGTTTTTTAAACACACTACTACCCTAATTATAAAGCTATTCTGTTCGCACATATCAGTCAGTAATCACAAATTAAATTTCATGTACAATGACGTACGAAAAGAAAAATTCTAATTAAAATAAATTGTTGAGAATCAATTTTTGTTTTACAGAAGCTTTTGAAATCAGCATCTTTAATATGCAGTATGCTAACATTTTCCTACTTTTGTACCAATACCAATTTAAAATGAAAGTTTTAACAAGAAAAAATAATATTTATCTTACTTTTGGAAGAATGAACTTTTGTACGTGTTAACAACAAGTAACGTAAAATCCCCTATACCGGAACACGATCCAATAAAAAACAGTTTTGACATTTACATATTAATGAAGTTATTTCTGAAAGAAACGTCTGATAACAAAAATTATTATTAAAAGAATGATTGTTTCCCAATTTAAATTCACCTCGCATTTAATGTTTCCTTACTTAATTAAAGAAATACATATATATATATATATATATATATATATATATATATATATATATATATATATATATATATATATATATATATATATATATATATATATTAAACAGTTTTTGCTGAATGTGTCTCTTTTGCGTTTGATCAATGCTTATTTATAGAAACACATGCCTTATAAATTTCAATATTTTCCAGTTAATTTTCGAAGTTAGCGCAATAAAACTATACAAATAATTTTTATTAGTTCAGTTAAGAGATTATAAGAGCTAAATCATCTTTTTATTTGGTTTAAATATGATTTATATATATATATATATATATATATATATATATATATATATATATATATATGTGTGTGTGTGTGTGTGTGTGTGTGTATTTCTATGGAGTACAGATATAACCTTTGTATGTAATTAAAATCATGTACGTAAAATGACCAAAAATTTATATTATAAATAACTATACGAGTTTGTGAAATAAAACGATTTTTTTTGCATATTCCGATAGTCTAACCAGTAACTTAAATTTTAAACGCGTTTTTCTCGAAACTACATTTTTCAAATTTGCTACGCTTAAACTGGAATTAAAATTTAGTTTTCTGACAAAACATGGTATATTGTATACTAGTTTGTGTAAAATTAAGGGGAAGTACGTAAAATCGGAAGATCAGGAGCGTCGGTAAACTTTTATTTGAGGGGTTGGTAAATATTATTTATTATATAAACAAGTACATATTATATATAAATAAGTACAGTACGCTTCAAAAGTGATCGAATACTCTCACTCAGGGGAGAGGGTGTCCTCACTTTTGACGCCGCACTGTACTTAATGTTGTGGTACACTGCCGTATCAAAAGTGTGGGCACCCCAGGGTGCGAGTGTTCGATCACTTTTTGAAGCGTACTGTACTTATTTAAGCGAGCGCGTGTTGGAGCCAAATGTCAAGATTTGTACGTCCACAAAATAAGTACAGTACGCTTCAAAAAGTGATCGAACACTCTCATCCGGGGGTGCCCACACTTTTGACACGGCAGTGTACCACAACATTAAGTACAGTGCGACGTCAAAAGTGTGGGCACCCTCTCCCCTGGGTGAGAGTGTTCGATTACTTTTTGAAGCGTACTGTACTTACTTATATATAATATGTACTTGTTTACATAATAAATAATATTTACCAATCCCTCAAATAAAAGTTTACCGACGCTCCTGATCTTCCGATTTTACGTACTTCTCCTTAAATTTGCACCGACCACTACGTACTATTGGATTTGTGGTGTACAGCACCTACGAACTCTAGTGTCAGATAGTTGTATCTTGGTCAAGTACGAGGATATGCTGATAAGAATGTTACTATTTCAAAAAATAATTTTACACAATACACAAACTATACGAGGTTTTGTCAGTAAACTAAATTAGGTCATTATTATACGAGTTTGAATTTTATTGGATTAAAATTTTATCCATTAACTATTTTGCAATATTTCTTAGTGCATCATATGGTGAAGTGAATTATGTACATGTATGACTTTCTAACTCAAAACCGTTAAAAAACCTTATAAGAGGTTGAGACAGAAAACGCGCGATATAACATATTTTCTATCTCTTACTGGTTACACTGGTTCCGGTAGTATAGAGATAGATATGTTGTCTCTATTTCTCTGTAGTTACATACGTGTTTTTTTTAAGGTGTCTGTGGTGATTTTCTAAAGATACTAACATATTTTATCCGTTTTTTTTATACATGTCAACATTTTACAAGAGAAAAGCATTAATATGTCAAAAATTTTGGGTTATATTTTTTTAAAAACATATTCATTGGATTAAAAAACTTGGTTTCATGCTTATTAAGAAAAAAAATGGCTGTTTAATTTATTTATTAATTTTTGTAAGCCAGTTTAATGAAATACCTAAAAATAGTGTTAGGTAATGGGGGCTTTTACGTTACATAAATACTATCTACTTAACGAAAAATATAATGTTTTGTATAATTTTGAATTTGAAAGAGTTAATTATTGTTGATTAACTATGAAAATTATTTTCGTCAAATGTGTGTTAAATGTGTGTTTAATGTATTAAATGTGTGAAAGAACTGCATTAAGTTGATGTAAGTCAATCATGTTTAAATTACTGAAATCCGTTACAGATGTTTTCTAAATTTACAATTATGAAATATGACGTGAAATTGTTTTGTTACAAAATATGTTCAAATTTTTTTGTATGCTACTGTACAGCTAATTTCAAGAGATTCCGTAAATAAGTACATAAACAGATTTTGTTGACAAAAAGTTAAAAATTCAAAAAAACAAAAACAAAAAATATGTTAGGCAGTCAGAGCCTGATTGAGGTTTTTTTCTAGGGGCCATTTTTATCAAGTTTTTGACAATCAAAAATTTGTGAAATGAAACTTAATCGGTACAAGCTAACTAGCAAAACTTAATTAGTAAACTGAGACCTTCCTGTCATTTAAGTTACGAGACTTATTTATTTGACACCCTGTATATTATATTATATAGACTAATTATAAAAATGTGTAATTGAGGCAACCAGTTACGACCAAGTTCCGACCTTAATAGTATTCTGTAATATAATAATGGATTGTATCCGTAGTAACGTTTGCAAATAATTATTGTAAAAATATAATACTAACAAGTCCTATTAGAATATTGTAGTGTTTTCTACCATGGAAAAAAAATTAGGACAGATTTTTGCAGCGATAAAATTGGCACAAAACATTTCATTGGTCATTTCGTTGTAGGTAAAGACGATAAAATGAAACAAAAATTCGTATTTGTAAATTTAACTGATTTCAGAACCATACGAACAATGTATTAAATAATAATAATAATTATACTAATTTATTTTATTCGTTAAATTGTCTTACCGTATTACACTTGAGTTTTATTTTTTTTCTGAATAAATTTGTGTTTTCTACAACTCAAATTTCTTGCATTCTTCGCTGTAGCCTTTTTGTTAGTTGACAGACAAACCCAAATTTATTCGAAAAAATACAAACCTCTCGTGTAATAATAAGCGATAATAAATTTTACTTTCTTGAGAAGAAACTGCAAAATTTTGAAAGAAAAAAAGTGGTATTCGCCTTATTTTTAAAATACGTATGTATACAAATTATATCTTGCAATAATTATAGTCGCATTTGCTCGAAAATTGACATTATATTATTTCATTAAATTTCACCCGTCTCACCCTGTTAGCCTCGCTTCAAAAAAAATGCCTAAAAACTGGCTTTACGCTTTGTCTAGTAATATAATATAATAGTGTTCTTTGGTCTGTGGTGGAAACATATATTTATCGAACATGGGGTAAATGTAATCGAAATTTTTTCTTGGAACTGATGTGATCTCTGATATTTTTAGATTGATTATATTCGTTTTCAAATCTCATTATCATATCAAATCAACTAAAAATTGTCTGACGTCATTAACTAATAAAGAAAAATTAGACGTATAGTTTTAAGTGACTATATTTACTCTAATGTAGCAATAACAAAAAGGAAAGAAGAGAGAAAACTCGGTTCATCTAATTTTACTTCATTTGTTGCACAGATTTGTTATGATATGGAGCTTGCCAATAAAATTGGTGATGTTTTTTCCGCAATTATTTGTGATGTTGATTGCGTGGTTGGTTATTACAATGATGTGGTTTTCTTCTATTTCTTCAATAAATTCTTCTTCCATGGTACGATGTAAGGTACATTGGGCTGGCATATTTTCCAATATCTTGATTTCGCAGGTGTTGGCTCCCTTTGGTGTTAACTTCACAGGTGGGCAAATATATTCCTGTTCTATTTTGTCGCAAGTCTTTTCGAGGAATTGGAAGTGGGTTTTATTTTGTAGGATTAGATTGGTTTTGGGTTTGATTACTTGATGATTTTTTGGGAATGGATGTATTTTAACAGTGTTAAAAGTATCAGTTTTAAATTGAGGGATCATGACTGCAAATATGATGTTAGTTCCGTTGTAATAAGCTTTTACTTTTAATAATTCATATAGGTGTTCATCGCTTAAAATTTTGAAATTCTCTTTCCAGTTGGTATATACTTAATTTTAGTTCGTTTCGTGTAAGAATGTGTTTGGAAATTGTATTTAATTTAGCTAATTCTATTGATAATACTATGTCGTTAATATGTTGATTCAAATATTGCAATTGTGACTGAACTGAGAAGTAATATTGAGATTGAAATAGTTGTTGTTCAATGTGTGGGTAAGTTTTCATTGCGTTAGCAAGGATTTTTAATTTGGTTTGTTCTGAATTAATGAACTCCGTGACATTATTAAAACGTTCTCACATTTGCGTATTTAATTTATGTCGTTGATTTATTCTGTCTGTTATTAATAGTTCATATTTTTAATGTTTCTATTTGTTTATTAATTCTGATTGCATCATTGTTATCCATGTTTTCCGATATTGTTTTAATTATTGAACCTAACCCGTTAATTAAGCCTCTTTTATTGCGTTTTACTTTAGGTTCCAAGTTGTCTAAATTTTGTTCGATCCTACTGTACAAATCCTTTAAATTCTTGATATTGTAATATAGTGTTTCGTTAAACTCAATATTGTAAATATTATACTTTAAATGTTCTAATGTGCTTCTAATGCTAGTTAAATTAACAATATGAATTAAATTATTGTATTGTGAAACTATCCTAGTACTACCTAAGTTAAGTGTAATTAGTCCTTTCATGTGGGAAATGTCATGGTATTCTATTCGTTGTGCGTTCGTCATCGTTAAAAACCTGTAACAATATTATTTTCGTTTAGGTTTTATTTTTGCCTTGTGGTATTTGTATTTCTTGGTCTGGAAGGTTAGTTTGTTGTCTTTAGTTACGTGTTTAAGATTATAAGGGGGTAACAATTTAGTATTTCGTTGGTTGTTCTTAACGTATACTTTGTTTCCTATCTCTAATTGGGGTGGTTCTTGTCTTTGGTCATTATTATCGTTTAATTTTTGTTTTTGTTTTTCATTTTGTGTCTGTATAATTTCGTTAATAATTTTTATTTCATCTTGTCGCATTTTAGTGTATTCTGTTAATGCGTCTCTGTTGGGTTGTAGGATTTTATTGTCGCGAACTCCTCCAATTACTTCAAAGGGTGTAAACTGTATACTAAAATGAATTGAATTATTATAAGTAATCGTAGTTAAATCTAATAACGTATCTAATGGTAGTTTTTTCTTTTCCTTTAATATTCGTAATATTTCTAATATAGTATTATGTAGTCGTTCTACTGAAGAATTACCAGTTAAATTACGTGCACAGGTAATATGATGTTCAATACCGTACATTTTAAGAAATTCCCTAACATGTACGTTTGAAAATTCTAAGCCGTAGTCATGAAGTATTTTTTTGGGGATTCCGTTCCTAGCTATATAATTTTTAATTACTTTCAGCACTTCTTTTAAATTTCTAAAGAGTATTATGGTACATTCCGCATATCTACTAAATTTATCTAAAATAGTTAGTACATTATTTTTCTCTATGTGAAGTATGTTTATATGAAGTAGTTCGAAGGGTTTAGTTGCTTGTTCGGTTTGTTCTTGTTTCAATCGTAATGGATGTTTTTCGTATTTAAATTTGTGTCGCATGTATTTATGTAGGTAGTTATTTTTGATTTCATGTTATCAAAATAATAATTTCGTTTTAAATGTTTTAACGTTTCTTCAGTTCCGCGGTGAATTGATATTTCGTGGTATTCCTTAATTAATTTGGTCTGTTCGTCTATGTGCTGTATGTCAGTTAGTAATTTCATGCACCTAATTATTTTATATTTAGAAAAATATTTATCATATACTTGATTTAGAACCCTTATTGTGTCATCGTCAGTTAACATTTTCTCGTAGTCCTGTACTGATGATTATTTGATTGGAAAATTCGTTGAGTGATTGTTCCGAGATGCGTATTCCTTCATTCAAATTTTCTTCGTTTGAATGGGCCGTTTCGACTTCGTTAGATGTTAACGCATTTAGCTCAGTTGTTTGTATTCTACTGAGTGCGGCAACATTGGCGTTTACCTTCCCTGGTTTGTAGTCAATATCAAAGTTGTAGTCCAATAACTTGATCTTCCAACGTACGAGCTTTGAGTTTACTTACTTTAAGGAAAATACCTATTTCAACGGTTTGTGGTCGGTGAGTATGTTGAATTTTTGTCCAAATACATATGGTCTGAATTGCTTACATGACCATACTATTGCCAATAATTCTTTCTCAATGGTGCGGTTCTATTCTGCCTTATTAAGGGTTCTGGATGCGTAGCAAATTGGTTTATCTTGTCCTACTGGTCCCTGGGATAACACAGCTCCGACTGTATAATTAGAAGCATCTGTCGTTAAAATGAAAGGTTTTTCAAAATCTGGATATTGTAAAATTGGATAACCCATTAATAATGTCTTGCAATATTCAAAACACTTAACGTATACTGGATCGTTTACGTTGATTTTGACGTCCTTGCGTAAGCATTTGGTCATCGGTCTTGTAATTTTTGCAAAGTCCTTTATGAACTTTCGGTAATATCCCAATAATCCAAGAAATGATTTGATTTCTGTTGTGGTCTTCGGTAGTGGAAATTGTTTGATAGCTTCGATCTTTCGAGGATTAGGCTTGATTCCTTCCGTAGTGACTACATGATCCAAAAATTCGATTTCTTTGTGCAAAAATTCGCATTTATCCAATTGCGTTTTGAAATTGTGTTGCTTCAATTTTTCAAAAACTTTCCCCAACATATCCATGTGCTCTGTTAATGATGTAGATAATATTATTTTATCATCTATATATACTAAGACGTTTTTACCGATATATTCCCTCAACATATTATCCATAACGCGTTGAAATGTGGCTGGAGCATTTTTCAATCCGAATGTCATTCATGTGAACTCGTAATGACCATTGTCTACGGTGAATGCTGTCTTGGGAATGTCTTTGGGGTCCATCTCAATCTGGTGATAACCTGATGCGAGATCCAAAGTAGTGTAATAGTAACATTTTCCCAGTTTATCCAGGATGTCGTTGATGTTTGGCAACGGGTACTTGTCGTCTATGGTCTTTTCATTGAGTTTTCTATAATCGATAACTAACCGCCATTTCTTCTTTCCAGAAGCATCAGCTTTCTTGGCCACAATCCATATTGGTGATGACCATGGAGAGTTTGATGGTCTGATGATATTTTTCTCGAGCATTTCGTCGATTTGCCTTGCTATTTTTTCTTTATGAATATGTGGGTATCTGTAACTTCGTGTTTATATTGGCAGGACGTCTTTCGTGGTGATTGAGTGCTTGACGTCATTGTAAACGTCATTGGCTGATCAGGTGTGTAAAAGATGTCCCTGTAGCCCATACATAGGTTGATTAAAGCATCCTGTTCTTCTTTGTGTAAATGCTTCATCCGTATGCTGTCGGTAACGAATTTATAGTTGTCAGAGTAATCCACATCCATTGGTTCGTGTGTATTGATATTGTTGATTTCCATGTAGTTATTTAACGATTCACTATTCAATGGTTGTTTTATGATAATGTGTTGTTTTCCGTCAGAATTATTAGTGATAAATATTTTTGTTTTATTATTATATGCTGTATATATATTCCATTAACAGTTTGTACGTGATGATTTAACTTAATACTAGGTACTAATATGTCACCATTTTTAACTAGTGTGGGTACTTCTACTAATCGCTGTTCGCGTGCTTCAAGCGTGAATACTAGCGGTGTGATACACGGTTTATAATAGAGTCTATTTACTTTGTTACCGAACTGTATAGTATGATTTTCGTAATTTATTTTTGTCTGTAATTGTCGTAATGTCTGGTTACCTATAATACCGTCAAAGAAATAGTGAAATTTGAACACTAAGAATTCTAGCGGTTCTTTGTTGTTCAATTCTTTTAGGTATTGTACACAAATTTTGCTATTGATTTTATGTAGGTGTTGTGTCTCTTCGGAGGAGTTGTGGGTTTGGGTTGGTATTTTACTGAATAACGCACTACTTTATATTTTTAAGTAATTTTAATTTAAAATTGAATTTTACTACTACAGTTGGATGATACAATTTAACAGTTAACTTGTGTGGAAGAGACGTCGATTTGTAATTTTGAAACAAAGCCTTCACTGGAAAAGTCCTCGTTTTTGTGCCCGGGACTGCCTTATATACTGACGCTTAAAATGCGGCTTTGGAAGATTCTGATTGGTCAATCTAATTCTGACGTAAATAAAATTATTTCTAGAACAATTCATTTCAAGGATATGTTTGTCGCTAGAGAAAATGATGATCAAACATATTCCACGGTGATAGAAGATACCTAATATTATAAAACTAGATAAAACAAATGTAGAAATGTATTACGTTAAGTAACGGAAAAAATGATAAAATGTACAATGTGCATTTTAATAAAATTAAATAAGTAAATTATATAGTTTGGCTCATAACATAGGTTTAAAGCAGTTTTTACTTCAATGTCGATTGGTATTAAAGTCACTTTGTCCGTATGCTTAGAGTCGATAAAGTTATTGTCCGCTCCGGTATCAATGAGGAATTTGAGTATGTGCAGTCCGTTCCTAATTAATATATAAGGTAACGTCCCGTTTTTTGTTTGCTGGAGATTTAGCTCTATGTATCCGGCAGATTCGAGGCTGTAGGCAGAAAATCCTCATCCTCTACGTAATTTATGTTATTCAAATCTGTTTGATCAAATTCAACGGGTTGAGGTTCCTCGTTGAACTGATACTCGAATGAGTTTAATTGTTTTACCATCTCGTCATCATATTCTTATTCGTCATAATTATTTTCTGTGTTAAATAATTCTTTAGATACTACTCTTGGTGATCCTATCTGTCTAAACATATCATTATTGTTTGTATTAATGCGTCTAGTGCTCCCTGAACTAGTATCCATTGGTTCGGGTATGAACCGATTAGTTTGTGATAGTTGTTGTGGACGGACTGAACTTTGTGACGTACTTGGGTTATGTCTAATCGATTGTTGATTGAAATTATTGAAATTTCGCTGATTTTGCGGTACATATTGTAGTCTAGGGCGATTTTCGAATATATTCTGTGCTGGTTGGATATTTTGATTAAAATGTTGCTTAGGTGTATATGGAATTTGGGGTTGTGGTTGTGTTTGTATATATCTTATAATTTGTTTTGTTGGTTGTGTATTTGTCTATTTTGCTGGTCTGTCCCTATTACCATATTGGGTCTGTTTATAGTAAACATTTAATTCACGTTGCAACATTGCCATGCCTCTTCCAAAGTTTTGGGTTGGAAGGCACGTACTATATTACCTATATTTCTATTCAAGCCGGTTAAAAAACAATCTAATGCGGCTTGGTTGTAATGTTCTATTTTCATTCGTTTTATATTTTCGTCACTATACATTAATGAAACATTGTTTATTAATTGAGCGAGTACTTCATTTACTCGTCCAAAAAACAATTCAACGGACTGACTACCTTGTGTTAATGGTCCCGTGTGAGACTGTACTCATCCCTTTTGTCTGCATAATGTCCCATAAGTATTTCTTTAATACTATCCCAGTTCCTAACGCGACCGTATTTATTTAATACGTCGTTTGCTGGGCCTGCGATCTTTTTACGAATTTCATTGCTATATAAGTTTTTTAAATTGTCATCTATTAAGCTAAAGAATAAATAACTGCCATATCTACACTGTCTATAAAATTAAATAAATTACTTCTATTACCATCAAATGGTACAATCGTTTTAATAATGTCTGGTATTTGGAAATTTTTTAGTAACGTTTCAACTGCGTTTGCAGATTGGTCAATAGATACTAATCTTGGTTGCGCCATATTTGTATTCTCTAAATTATTTTCTAAACTAATATTACTATTATTATTTTTGTAATTAAAAATATCAAAATTATTTGCGAAGTCACAACTACTTGATGAATCTGAATCGAGCGATAAACCGTCGCTCTCTTCAGGTATTTAATACTTTTAACAAAAGGGTAAGGTTTGAGCATTGAAAATCAAGTGATAATAAAGTAAAGACTTACAACAATAGAATCGATGATCTCCACATATTCCAATGAACCAGCGTACGTGCAGTTCCAGGCGTTAACAGAACGAAGCCAATCTTCTCCACAGTAAACCGCCGTGAATGGATAGTTCGTTATTGGTTCCCGATAATCCGTCGAGAATGTCGTTGTCTGAGATATGTTGCTCCAAACCAATGTTGCTGTTCCAGTCGAGTTCTATTTAATTTATTTGTTTCGTAGGTTCGGCTCCAAAGTCTTGAAAGACACTCGTAGTTTAACCGTCGCGTTAACTTTACGATGAGCGCATAGATAGCGGAGGATTATGAAATTTTGCTGCACTGATCCTACCGGCTGCGCCAAAAAAAAACTCGATAGAAGTTTATGTTTAAAAAAAATTATTTTCACAAAAATTACAAGTTGAAAATAATGATAAAACAATTTTAAATTTTATACAAAATACGTAGTTGACTCCGGTGAGACTTGGCTTGACCGACTGTTGTTTGTCCTAATTTTGTTTTGACTTATATATAGCTGAATTTCCTATTACTTTTTGAAATGACATTGGTTGTGTATCCTGTAGGTATATTTAATGGTAAATTTAGTTCATACGTTGGGCTACCTTTCTCTTGAAATTTGTATGACATTGGTTACATATCCTATGGGTGTTTTTAATGAAGTAGTTTAAAGATTAGCTGATGTTCTATTAAGGTGGCTAGTCCAGAATTCTTAACTTATATATATATATATATATATATATATATATATATATATATATATATATATATATATATATATATATATATATATTAAACAATTTGAATACAGTATTTTGATCCTTTATTTACGTCTGATACTTAAACCATTCTATGTTTCCTACATTGACGTCTAAATGACACTTTATGTGTTATATTACTCATATTACACATCTGTTTGTATATTGGTTCCCAACTCCTAGTGTCACTAATATTTCTTTGTTTGGATGTAGATGTCAACATTTTGTAAAAAAAAAAAAAAAAAAAAAAAAAGAAAAAAGAACATTAATAAATAAAAATTGTTGGGTTGTCTTTTTTTATAAACATATTCACTGGATTAAAAAACTTTGTTTCATGCTTATTAAGAACGAAAAAGGGGTGTTTAATTTATTTGTCAATTTTTATAAGCCAGTTTAATTACACACTTAAAACTAGTGTTCCGGTATAGGGGCTTTTACGTTATAACAGACCATAAATTGTAATTCTGGAAAATTACAACAAAAGGTACATTTGTAATCAATTTAATATTTATTTTGACAAATACCAAAATTATTTATCCATAATAATTCGATTTGAAAACGAAAGATGATTTACCATTTGATTTGCTCCATATTCGATAAATCGGTTTTCGTTCTGTGTATACATCGTCTACACCATTTACCAAATAATTTATAGTTTGTCTACAAAATTTTTGATACTTATTTAATATTTACTTTGGGCATTTTCAAATTTCAAACAAAACTCTAAAAATAAATAAATATATAAAAAGACGATTGGCAGATATAATCATACCAGAAAATTCAAGATCATCATAATAACAACTTGTCCTTTAAAATAGATCCTTCACGATTTGTACCTATTTCAGAAAATATCATAGACAACATTTAACGGCGGAGTCCACAAACAAACTTATAAGAATATCCACAAGTTAGCAGCACAATCGATTTGTAGTTAATTTCATAATTATTTTTTTTTTTTTATAGTCACAACTATTTAATTAATAATAGAAAAATATTCTATAAAATCTTTAAAAACCAGTTAATTTTAATAGAAATTTTTTATAATTTTTCAACTTCATATAAACTTGAAAGTGTGTCAATCAAATAAGTAAAGAAACTGCAGCATACGTTCAAAATAAAATATATTTCAAAGTTAACCAGTAAAAACTATACATGTTGTCAAATTTGTCTTATCGCCCAATAATCATCGTAAATCATTATTGATAAACACAATACACTCATAGAAGATAGTCCAGATACGATAACAAAAATGAAACCAAACGGAGTGTCAACAAGGGTATGTTCCGAAATATAATCCACCATACTGGCCAGTGTTAGTGACGTCAGAAATTCGACGCCATAGTGTACTGGTGTGACGAAGAACGAATGAACAGTATGGCTTCGATATATGACGTCATTAACACTGGCCAGTATACTGGATTATACATATTTTGGAACATATCCCAACTGAGTCGCGTGCGAGGTACACATTGATGTACGTCACAGAACACTTAATCTCGTGTGAGGTAGGTCTTGATGGTCTTACTGTTCTACTATTTTCAGATTTTAAAATTTTATAAGAAACATTCCTTTAGAGAGTGATTTTCCTTTCTCTTGTTTTTTATTTTATATTTTTATTAAAAAGCGTTATAAATAAACTGTTGTTCATTTTGTTATCAAATTTTAAAATTCAATATCAAATTGTTAATAAACTATTAAAAAAAAAGATATCGACAAGTTTTCTCATTCTCTCAATAAGAATTCTCATATTCGACTTGGGTATATACATATACCTACGATAGATAGAAATTTACAGTAAAAATAAATTTCAATTTGAACAAGTATCTAATTGTTTGTGGACGTTTTGTATCTGATTTGTCCACACTATAGATAAAATTCACAAGAATTTACCTTATAGAGATATAATCACACACGGAGAGAAAATTCATATAAAAATTACTGTGCTCAGCACTACAATCGACGTGTAAAAGGCGAACATATTCAATTTTGTACGGTAAAAATATAAAAATTATAATTAATCATAGAAAATTTAAAAGATAGAATATTGTTTCCGTAATATTAGCTCCGTAAAATTTGTAAAACAGCACAATAAAAAGCTCCATTGCCAACAAAAAAATATTTTTTAATTGTTTTTCTTACAAAAATTACCATGCTGTATTATGATATTTGAAATGCTATTTGCTAATAGTAGAAAGAAAAAAAGAGAAAGAAGGTTGTGTGTGTTGTGAACGCTGTTGAAATGTACCTCACTCATAGCAAGTCACATAGCCAACCATAGGTGTGGACGACCAACTTGGTCGGACGGATCGGACCAAGTACCTTGATTCATTAGACTGTCTTACAAGCAGCAAGCAGTATTCATTACATTGTCTTAGAGGACGAGGATGTCACCGTTTAATTCATCATTTTGTTACTTCACTATCTTTAGTATTAGAATATATTGTTGGCAATCATTTTTGTATGCATCATAAAGAATCGAAAGTCGGAAAAGATCGGGCATCTTCGAAGTTTTTACAGGTACAGCCCAAGCAACATAAGGTTGCGGGTCAGATGCGCAAATGAAAGAGTACGACAACAAGAATTAAGCTATAACATATATGCATAAGAGTGTGATAAAAGTTGTGTTAGCACATTAAATTTAACCATGCTAGCACATATTTTTTATTTTGGTCGTCGATCGCGCACGCATTATAAGAGAGCATGGTAATTTTTCTGAAATTTTATCTACAAAAATTATATGATTTTTCTCTCCGTGCACAAATAAAATAGGTACAATAGATATATTCGTGCTAAATATGGCAGCAGTGTATGACAAATTTGAATAGGAACAATAGGAAGTATTCAAATACATACTTATTAATCGATACTAGCGACAATTTCAGTGCACTATAAAATCCTAATATTTCATTTTTTAAAAGTTAATTAAAATTTTTTAACAATATTTTTATCTAATATTGGTTCAACGTAATATACACATAAAACAAAACCTATTCCCACTTATATCTGTTAAAATACTTTTGATAGTTTGAAGAAAGTATGTAAATTAGAATCGTATGATGGACTCCAGCGATTAACAATTCGGTATTTGACAATTTTTAAAAAAGTGTTTTAAATTATTAAAAATGTAATAAAATTATCTGTTTTTAATTGTTGATATTTAACAATTCTTTATATATATATATATATATATATATATATATATATATATATATATATATATATATATATATATATATATATATATATATATATATATATCTTGTTTTTTGTTATCTAAAGAAGAAAAAACTAAGAAAATTTAGCTCTTTAAATCTAGCAGACTTACCATATGAAAATTGCACTGACGTCATTGGACATAGTTTAACCCTTTAAATATTGCCAAAAAATAGATATCAATCAGCTCTATATTTAGTATTTTTTTTATATTTTTTTTTATCACCTTATTACATCTAATATATCTAAATTATACATTTGGGGTATTCTTTCTGAACGGGAGACCCCATGCTGTCCAGAATTGATGTTATTAAAATAGGTCTACAATAGCTCAAATTAAAGGTTATGAACCCTACTTTTCAAATATGAGTGGCAAAATTGACCTTACACAATAATGCCTTCAATATGGCAACTGGAAAGTATAAACGCATTTTTTTGCGGACAATAAACGTTCTGTAACGTTTTAAAAACTTTTTCATAAAACTTTTTTTAGTTAAAAATATAAAGTTTTGCTTAACGCTTTGAGGACTATTTAAAAATATATACAGAATGATCCATTTAACCTGGAATTTTGTATATCTCGAAAAATAAGCTTGTAGGAAAACTTTGCCTAACAAAAAAATAATATTTCTCTAGAGGGCATCTTTTTGTCCGAAAATAAGCCCCCTGCCCCTTGTGAGGGGCAGCGGAGAGCAATTTTGAAATCTAAAATAGAAACCCCCATTTTTTATTGCAGATTCGGATTCTACGGGACAAAATACTTAACTTTTATACGAAACATTTTTTTCTATTCGCAACAGATGGCGCTGTAATTGTAAAAATAAGTTTATATACTTGAATATAAATAAACTTTACAATTTCAATCCGGTATTTTCGGACAGAAAGATGCCCTGTAGAGAAATATTATTTTTTTGTCAGGCAAAGTTTTCCTATCAACTTATTTTTAAGCTACATGATATACAAAATTCCAGGTTAAATGGATCGCCCTGTATATATTTTTAAATTGTCCTTAAAACGTTAAGCAAAACTTTATATTTTTAACTAAGAAAAGTTTTATGACAAAGTTTTTAAAACGTTACAGAACGTTTATTGTCCGCAAAGAAACTGCGTTTATACTTTCCAGCCCATATTGAAGGCATTATTGTGTAAGGTCAATTTTGCCACTCATATTTGAAAAGTAAGGTTCATAACCTTTAATTTGAGCTATTGTAGACCTATTTTAAGTAACACCAATTTTGGACAGCATGGGGTCTCCCGTTCAGAAAGAATGCCGCATATGTATAATTCAGATATGTTAGATGTAATCTATATATATAAAAGAAAGTGGTGTTAGTTACACTACTTATAACTCAAGAACGGATGAACCGATTTGGCTGAAAATTGGTGGAGAGGTATCTTAGAACCAGGAGAAACACATAGGATACTTTTTATCCCGTTCGAACGCGTTTCCGTGAAGTCAGTATACAAATATAACAAAAACGCACATGACATAAATCTGAAAATATACATACATACGTATGTTTTTGATTTTTGTTTCCATAGTTTCAAAGTATGCTTTGGCAAAAATTTAAACATCTTTTACAACTGACATAAATTAATAAAAAATTTTACTATTTATTTAAATAAATAAATTTAAATTTTACGAGTCGTGCGAGTCGTATGGCGAGCGGAGCGAAGCATTACCTGGAATTAACCTTTTATAGAATTTTGAATTGTTTAGCGAGCGAAGCGAAGCACTTTATAGGCGAGTCATATGGCGAGCGGAGCGAAGCATTACCTGGAATTAACCTTCTATAGAATTTTGAAATGTTTAGCGAGCGAAGCAAAGCACTTTATAGGCGAGTCGTATGGCGAGCGGAGCGAAGCATTATTACATGGAATTAACCTTTTATAGAATTTTGAACTGTTTAGCGAGCGAAACGAAGCACTTTATTCTCTCGCCTATTCTTAATCCCATTTGACTTAAAATTAGCTAAACTATTTTCAGCTTTATTAATAAATCGTATGGCGAGCGGAGCGAAGCATTACATTGAATTAACCTTTTATAGAATTTTGAACTGCTTAGCGAGCGAAGCGAAGCAGTTTATTCTCGCGCCTATTCTCAATCCCATATGATTTAAAATTGGCTAAACTATTTTCCGCTTTATTACTAAATATTGATTTGATTGTATCAAAATGATAAGAAAAAATTAATTCAATCAATTATAACTACTGAGCCACAGCAACGCGTGGCCGGGTCAGCTAGTAAGATGATAAAAATATAATATCAATTACATATTATATTCGTTGTTATTTTTAACCATATTCCACCAAATGTAAACTTTTGTATTTATAATATGTTAGAGCAGACTCTCAGATGATTATGTAATATTTATTTGGTTGGTGTATCTCCAGTGGTTCATATAAAAAACCACCCTTAAATAATAAATATAATGTTTTACAGTTCTGAAAATTAAGCAAAAAATATTAAAAAAAAAATACTAGATATAGAACTGATTGGTATCTATTTTTTGGCGTTCGATTCATTCAAATATCTATCATAGTTTCTGAGAAAAAAGAAAATATCGTTAGGGGTTGTTACCCTTATATCTCCCTTATAAGTGAGAGCAGAGATCTAAAATCACGGGTATCAGTACTTTGGGCAAAGAAGCAATATTTAAAGGGTTAAACTATGTCCAATGACGTCAGTGTAATTTTCATATGGTAAGTCTGTTCGACCCTTTTTACAAATACTGTTTACATTTTAGTTTTCAAGGTTTCAAAACTTTTTTTAAATATAAGAAAATATATAAATTTGATTATTCTGAGAAGTGAAGTAAGCCAGTTCTATTTAATGTTTCTGATTACGTCATTATTAACGTAAATTTTATAATTTTATTTTATTAAAATTTTTATAATTTTGTGTGATGTATGATAATTTGTAAAAGGGCAACAATCACTACTCTTATAATTAAAGTAATCACTTCAAAATCAAAATACACCTTTTTTACGACTATTGTCAAATACCAAATTTTAGCAAATTTAATAAAGATTATGAAAACTACTATTATTTTAAAATGTAAATAATTTTTACATTATTTTTTTTTAATAAATAATAGTGTAAAAATATTTTTCGACTAGTATAAGTTCCTTATTGTTGTAAAAGAAAGTAACCAAATATTTTGTATATCTAGTAACCATGACCAAATATTAAATAGGACGCTAATTTGGAATACCGACGTTTCTCAGAAACGATACAATGAAGACCCATGAACTTTTTAAATAAATTTTTGATATTCGCTTAGTGTAGCGATGAACTCATTACTAGGTGATAGCATAGTATACATTTCTCTGTCAGGAACTTTATGATTCAATTATGTTAAGAAGTAATTCGGAATTAACTTGGAATAGCGAGGTTTTCATATTTAATTTACCGAACACATAGTTAGCTTTAGTATCGACAACCAAATTTTTAAATATGTATTATAGTTTGTCAAATATGCTGATGTATCTGCTGCTCCAAAACTATGTACCATAATTGCTAGGGCTGATAGTACGTTCAAAAATAATGGTACCTTTTCATCTACACTTTTTTTCAAAACTCAGTAATCAAGGAGTTAAAATAGAGGGGTGGAACAAAACTGACTTATTTCTTTTTTAAAACTTTAGGCTCTTTTGAATAATGGATTCATATTTTAGGAGTGCGTATGAACATCAGGATAATTAAATTTATGGTTTAAATTTCCTTAAATAATTGCAAATTAAAAAAAGACGTGATAACTCACACCTACCACCCAAAATGACCGCTTGATCATGGATGTAATGGAATCACGCAAGTGATGGAATAAGTGTTAACATAAATTTAACCTTTCCCACGCAAAATACGTACCCCTAAAATATCAATTCGTTTGGAAAACCAAGAAAAAGTGGTTTTCGTTTCACTCCTTTACAGGGTTGTATTATATCACCCTTATTGAGTTTTGGAAAAAAGTGTACATAGAAAAGTATCATTATTTTTATATATATATATATATATATATATATATATATATATATATATATATATATATATATATATATATATATATATATATATATATATATAAGAAAATGGGAATTCTTTAAATTCGTAAGTGATGAATCAGGCTTAAATTTAGGTGAAATAGATCATATATATGTACATTTTAAGGAATTCCCATTTTCTTAGCTTTATCTCTTTCATTGTTGCAAATGCGTAAATTTTAAATTTGCAGTTTGTTTTTAGAAAATAATAGAAGATTGGTTTGTTTCGAATATAAGAATTATTTAATTTTTTTTAACGATGACTCATACTCAATTGCATTTGAAACGGGGTACATTTTTGCGATTAGATAAATTCCATTTTGTTTTTTCCCTTATTTTTATTGTAATTTATGACTAAGTGATACAAAATTTTGTAGGATCATAAAAATAAATTACTGGATATGCTGAACAGAAATGCATGGCTAATTTATTGTATTGTAATGTTTTATATTCAGCAAACAAAATGGTATTCTATATTTGGGTACTTTCTTTTATCATTTAACATTTTATTATTTCTAAAAGATGGAATTATTTTATAGGTCAGGAGCAATTCCAGTTAGTATCCGAAGACTTAGAAACAATGGTTTAAAATACAGAAAATTTTTACGAAAATTCTAATTGAATTACAATCAGAAATTATAAAAGTAAATGTTTAAATAATTAATTCAAACCTTTTCAAAGTTTATATATTTATCGTTCATAATAGCATTACCTAAATTAACCAAATATAAATAAAAAAATAAAAAAAAAAAAATTAAAATAAACGTATGATGAACCAAAATTCAAAGTCAACTATATTTTCTGACTCTTTTCAAATTGTTCATACTAATATTAAAAAAACAAAAGATTTTTGAACTTAAAAAAGCACTATTTTATTAGAATTTTGTAATAAGTAGCTATAAATTATTTATAACTTTAAAAATCTACTTTGTAATAGAACAAAGTCACTCAATAATAATCTTTATCATCACCTTTTTGCGGACCAAATAAGAGAAAATTAATTAATTAGAGACCATCCAAATGAATTTACTAAATTTCTGACCACATAACATATCATTACTATCACATTCCAATATGAAGAATAAACAATGTGTTAATATTGTTGCACGTATGTGTAAGTAATTAGGTTGCCAACATTTTATGGTATTAACAACATTTAAGTATAATTGAACAGGGTAATACATTTATACATAAGGAAAACAATGCGACTACATAGTCATCACTTACGTTTAAAACTACTTCTGTCCTTTATTCAATGTATCCGATTAATATAGGTAATAATAAATCGTAAAAACTTATGAGATCAAAATTTTAAATTTAAGATAAATATCATGTATATTTTAATAGCAAAATAAATAGAATTGTGGAAACATTAAAATTAATCATTATGATCATAATAATAAAAGTTAAATATTTTTTTGTTTAATATTTTTACAAAATAAAAATTTCATTGAAAATTGTAGTGATGACAATATCATAACTAAATTTATATGCTTGTTAAACTAAAAGGCTGAAAATAATGGAATCCTGTAATAAACAACATTTTGTACTATATTGTTTTCTTAAATGTAAGCATTATATTACGAAATACCATGATTATTTTATACTAATAGTAAGTTTCCTAAAGTTTCTAAATTCAGTTATAATTTGCCAACTTAGAAAACTCAGAGGTACGTGGTTGATTCTACTTTTAAGTTCCTTCAAAAAATTAAAGTTGTCTCCACAATAAGGAAGGTTAAAACTATATACAGAATGAAGATACTGTCATTTATTTTATTTAAATAGAGTTAATAACTCCTATTTAGATGACATACCTACATTTACTTTAATTTTTAACTTTTTTTTTATAAAAATGGTGTCAAACTTTTATTGCAGTTCTAAGACGCATGTCCCTATTACGTATTGCTTGGAACTATTATAGCTAGGGAGGTGGTGGGAATTTCGGTATATGATTTCATCGTCATTGATACTAATATGTTATATAGTTTACTACTGTGCGAATAAGAAAAAATTAGAGCAGAGTTCAAATGGTTCTGACTTTTCTTGAAAATGAATTGTGAAAATTAGAAGAATAAGAAAGCTCCCTTAAATTACATCATCGTGTCTGCCATTGATATATGGTGTTAAGGGCGGTAAGTATACAATAAATTTGTGGAAGGCAGAAGTCTACATTGCTGCATTTAAAAAACAAAAAATAATGACAAATTTATTTTTAAAAAAATATTTTAAAGAAAAATACAGTAATGTAGACGTCTGCCTTCCACATTATATACTTACCGCCCTTAACACCATATACCAATGGCAGACACGATGATATAATTTAAGGGAGCTTTCTTATTCTTCTAATTTTCAAAATTCATTTTCAAGAAAAGTCAGCACCATCTGAACTCTGGGCAATTTCCCAAATTACGTGCCAACGAAATTTTGTAGTTTTTTTTCTATTTTCTTGATTGATTTGCAAGTAAAACAAGTAAAAAAGTAGATAATAAATTGGGGAACCCGTTTAATTTCCGTTAAAAAATATTAAAATTTAATATATGTATTAAGCATTGCGTTTAGTAAGTAAATAACCCATTTTCCTTTCTTTTTTTAAAATCTGGGCAAATGGAAATACTAAAAAGAAAAACAAACAATTTAATTTAATTATCATATTTATTTATTACTAAATAATATAATTTCTAAGAGGAATAGTAAAATCATATTAACATAACCTAAATTTCCTATAAATGAAAAATTAAGTTATATTTTTTAATGAAAATTAAATATGTACACAAAACTTTTATCGTCATTTTTATTTGTTTTAATACTAATTCAATCAAAAAATAAATAAGTAAATAAATAAAAAATTTGACAACTTTATTTATAGATTGGTACATAAATTGGGAATTAGCCGGACTCTGCTCTAATTTTTCCTGATTCGCACAGTAGTAAACTAGTAAACTATATTAGTATTACGTTTTTTTTTTTTTTTTTTTTTTTTTTTTTTTTTTTTTTTTTTTTTTTTAATAAGTTTACTGAAACCACACAAATTTATAACTAAAAAAGAGAGTTAAATTGTTATGCATGGTAACTAGGAAGTTATTTTTTTTGGCGTAACGAAAAATTGTCACGAAAATTCGAGTATCCATCATTAAAACTGCCAAATATCACTATAAGTTTAAAAATAAAATAAAAAATACGTGAAAAGGTCATGTTTTTTGGTGAAACGAAGTACCAAAGACCATAGAACATAAAGCGAAGGTCAAATCAAGTGACTGACATTGACAGTTTGTCATTTTTTTACATCAAGCAGGAAGACTGGCGGCGTGTGTGGCGTGTATTTATTGAGGGTATCCTTCGTCACAGTTTTTTCTGGTATGTATTTAACGAATTTCAAATCGTTTTAGCGTAATTATGATTTGTAATTATGTAATCTTTACGATAAACTAAAGCTTTCGATCTAAATAATCGCTGTTCACGATTAGTGACAATCTTGTTGTAAAATTGTCTACTTCGTCACACATATTCTTCGTCAATGACGAATCGTCATACAAAGATCTTATTTCGTCTTGATCAAAATGACGTGCCCTTTGTGCACTTAGATGATATGTTACGAATATTAGAAAAACTTCTGATTATTAAAAGAGACACACGAGTTTTGTATTTTTTTAGTAAATCAGTGAAGGAAGTTTTTGAATTGTGATTTATTTTCTTTAATTTACTTTTTGTTTAGTTTCTATTTACGTAGGTTTTTGGTAAGTAATTACTGATTTTAGTAATAAGCAGGTTTTTTCTGTGGTTAATGATGAGATACTCACAAGTTTTTAAATGGGATTGATTGTTGATTGTTAGATGTCTACTTCGTCACATTTACGTCTCCTTCGTAAAGATGATCTCGTCCCCTTATAAAAATTTCTATTATGTAACGAAAATGCAAGTGTGAACTCTTTTTATAATTCATGTTATGTTGTATAAAACTTGGATTTTAGTGTGTAATACTGATCTTTCAATAAATATTTATAATAGTGGAAAAAAATTTATTTATGCCAAGTTCTAAAGGTGAAGATATAACGAAAGAGACAAACTTTAATTTTTATACGAATATACGAAATTGTTACCTGATTATAAAGACAAAATGTCTAAGACTAATTACAGTTGAGATTTTGTTATAATAAATGCAAATATTCATTTAAATTTCTTTTAATTTATGCAAGTTTTAAACAATTTAATTTCGTAACGAAGGATACATTTTTTTTCGTCTGGATCCAGTAATCCGCAAAAAATACTGGTTTTAGTAAGAAACCGCGCTGCTGGTCTACGGATACCGAATCTATGATAATTTTCCTACTATTTTTTTTTTATGGTTACCTTAAAAGTGGAACAACCCACGTATCGTTCAAACAATAACAAAATTTAAACTATGATCTATTTCACTTAAATTTAAACATAATTCATCACTTACGAATTTAAAGAATTCCCGTTTTCTTAGCTTTATCTCTTTCATTGTTGCAAATGCGTAAATTTTAAATTTGCAGTTTGTTTTTAGAAAATAATAGAAGATTGATTGGTTTGGAATATAATAATTATTTAATTTTTTAACGATGACTCAAGCTCAGTTGTATTTGAAACGGGGTATAATAGGAAATATGCATGTATTTTTTTTATTGCCTAAATTGTTACGCGAAACTAATGTTATTAAAAAAATTTTTTCGCAATCTACTACATTTTAAACGTCTGTCACTTTCGTATATGCTGTAATAAGGAAGCATAACAAGTTTTCGACGCTGGCACTAGTACTCTTAACAGTACGATAATTGATTGACAAAAATCTATCATAAATGTACATCAGTTTTCGTACTTCATTTTATAAATAACACAAACTAATTAATTTTCAAAAAAGAAAAGAAAAAACGAAAAATTAGATTACAATAAACTCATTTGCTTCAAATTGTATTATTTGATTACAAAAAATTAAAAATTACAAATCACAGTAGTAGGATCTCGCTGTACGGAGTTGTAGGAACGAGTTGTATTACTTTTCTTTGTCGAATTTTCCACTTGATTTTAATTGTGTGAAATTATTACCTACTTGAATTTTTGGGTATAAGTCTAGTAGTACAGTCTAATTATATGACATCCACTTAGCACGCAAGATGACCGTCTTGGTCTGATCGGTCCTTTACTGATCGTGTACAGGCTGCCTTTGATTTGACTCGACGTTTGTTTACGTACACACATATGTATGTACACAGCTTTCATGGTATGTAGAGGGGGTTCATCACGGAATAGAAATTGCCCAACCGCGATATACGATATGTAGCAAAATTCTAGTAGAGATTTTTTGTGCCACCGTTAAATTTCCACATATTAACAGCATATAAAAATAAAAATAAAAAAGTATTTAAGATTTATTTGAAATACATGCCTATTCTCTGTTTAGAAGCATTCATTATACTCTTTCAGATGTTACTAAATTATTAAAAATAACAAAATTGACTTCTGAATTCTGAATAATTGCATATTTATTTTACAGACATTCAGTTGTAAAATAATTAGTGATGTGCCGGATATCCGTATCCGTATTCGTATCCGCGGATATCGAAGAAAAAATAGATCCGTATCCGTATCCGTTACTTTTTAATGGATCTTTAACGAATCTTTTACAGTAATGAATTTCATTAAGTATATGAAAATTTTAAAGATAGGTAACAGTGAAATACTATTAACTTATCCGTGGATCTAGATTTCTAGACATTAAGGCTAGGATCACATTGAAAGCGGGTACACAGGAGTTAACTTGTCTGATGTGGTCAAACTATTATCAAAGTCGTCAGATAAAATGGTCACACTGTTAGCGTATACTTATGGTAAATTCATTATTAAAATGAATTCATTAAGAGATTATTTGTTTCTTGATTGGTTAAAATTTAAATAATAATCATAAAATATATTGCTTTTACTTAGGTTGCCTATTTTCTTTATCTTCTAGACGTACGACTAGTGTGAAAAAAAAATTTTTTTTGGTTCAATTTTTAACACTGACGACTATGTAAATGTACGCAAGAATAACTCGTTTGTCGTTTCTAATATGACCTTTTCGTTCATTGGCATTGCTTGTTTCAATCTGACGTGTACGTACAAGTACACGCGAGTAATTTGTCATACCAATGTGACCCTAACCTAATGATCCGTATCCGCAGATATACATTTTTTAACTATCCGGCACATCATTAATAATAATACTTAACACCGTTCAAACCGAATGTTTAAAATGTGATAACTCTAAAATAATGACTCTAAAATACTATCCTTTAATTAAAATAAAAAATAACATTAATGTGCAATAAATGATCATCCTTGTCTGTGATATTTCGTCATTTTTTTCAGCCTTTAGCAGTTTTTTCATTATGATATCCGTGATCAGGATCACAGCTTTTAAAATAAAATTTTTAACCATGTAGATAAGTAGGAATGAACTTTTGTTTTTGATAAATGTTCGTTTGTTGGAAACATATTTTTTAAATGTAAATATTAGTATATGGAGATGTAAATATGATCTCTGATCATGGAAATTATATTAATATAAGAAAGAGTCTTCTGAATAAATAAAATGTAAGTCTTATGTAATTTTGCATTTACATGTAAAAATAAAATGATTTATATTATTTTTTAAATAAAATATAGTATTCGTAGAATTTTTAGTAGATTTAAAAGCAATACAAACATAAATAAATTTTTAGTTAATTTAAAAAAAAAAAAGAAGAAAGCGAAGCCTATTGAATAGTTAAGTAGTTCTCTAACAATAAAGCTTCCTCAGAATAAAAGGAGTAAATTTTCCTCAATGGAATATTAAAAAGCTAGTAGCAACATTAAATGTACAATGTGACAGTTAGTTTTATATATCAATGTTAGGGCTTTAAACTAGTCGTTTATGGATAAGGAGACTTTCAGCGAAATTAGAGCATTCTCAAGTTTTCTTCAATGCGTGCACAGATGGGTTTGTATTTAGAACAGACAGCGAGCTAAATTTTCATATAAATTGAAGGTTATTTTTTAGTTCATGTGCAGAAAAAGGATGCAGAAAACCGTACATAATGTTCTATAAAAATACAAAGACGCTACTAAATCAGAGTGAAACCAAGATTAAGACTTAAACTGCACTTTACTTTGTTAATTTGTCAATTTTTTTGATTCTTTTAATATTATAATGCTAATTAAATCCATGTTGATTTTTGTTTTTCATGGTTTTTGAACGATTAAGTGTATAGATATCGACTATTTTCACGTTAAGCATATTTTTTATGGTTAGTTAGATTAAACGGCAACGTAACTTAACTTAAAAGACAGCTTTGAGTCTGGTGAAATATTAAAAGTAACTGACATGAGTTTGGTTCAGGAAAACTAAGATTCTGAGTTGACGTCTCAATATGTCTACAAAATTAGTACAGAGAATTTAAGAAAGTGCCCACTCTGAGAATCGTCAGAAAATAATGTATTAAATGAGTATCTGAAATTTTTCACAAAAATCACGTTTTATACCGTAAACACGAGTTACTTGAGCCCAGATTTGCAAATCATCTGATAATTTTTAAAATTTAGCGTAACTGTTGTATTTACTTGGAATAGGGAATTCAGTATATTAATCTGTATATGACTACGGTTAGTTTATTATATAATATGGATTTTTTTTCTGATGGTTCATAAATTTTATAGGTTTTTAGATTTTGGTTCAAGTTAACCTCAAGATCGGGTTACTTGAGCCCAAACCTAAATTTCCAAGTGATTTCCATTTGAAAACAATTTGAGACCATGCAGGATGTTGGTTACTAACTAAAATACATTGTACAAACATGTATTTATTAAAAAAAATATGAATAGATACCAAAACTGAATAAAAATTTTCAAGCAAAATTTGTTATGGATACCAAATTAGGTTTGATATCGTATTCTGGTTCCAAATTAACATGCATAGGTGTGTGTAACACAGACATTGTTATAAAACGACCCTTTCTCAGTAGGGAGTCGCAAACCTTTTTCATTTCAAATATTTTTTTAATTTTATTTTTGAGTTCTATAGAGAACTAAATGCATCTTTATTAAGTATAGTGTGGGATTATAATTTTATTGTCAAATATTTAAAAAAAGTAAATTGTTTTAATTTTACAAAATTAATTAAATGGTACATTTAGGAAGCTAAATGTATCCTAATTGAAAATAGTATATACAATATAGGTTTTAATTGGTGGGAAAATTATACAGTAGGTATAGGAGTTTTTTGTGGTTTAAAAAAAAATACTTATCACAGTGCATAATGAGAATGAAATATAAAAAAAAAGAAATTTGGACATTAATTTGCGGTAATATTGGCTATTGATTGTTTCTTAGCCATTTGTTATTACCTTACAGAATTATATAAATCAGTGATGCCCAAACTTTTTGGTTCGCCACTCCCCTTTGCACTTAAAGAATATAACCCCCCCCCCCCCCGAAATATGTAGAAATTGGTAGAAAATGTGTAAAAAATGAATATGTGATCTATCATCAATTGTTTCTGTGACTCCCGAAACAATTTTTGCGACCCCTCTAGGGATCGCGACTCCCATTTCGGGAATCACTGATATAAATTATTGCATCATTCAGTTTCTTTACATATGTATGAATGTTATTTTGTACTGTGTATCTTTTCAGTGTTAAATTCAAATTTTTAATATAAATTACTCAAAACTACTTTTTTCGATACGGTTGCCATATCTCAATGCACAGATTTACTTGAAATTTGGTACAGCTCTTTTTAATACTATCAAAATTGATTCGACATAGGGGTTTTTGGAATTTTTTTTACTATTTTTAAAAAATTTCCAAAGTTGAAAAAAGGAAGCGAAAGGCGGTTAAAAGCCACCAGAGATAAATGAGAAAAATTACTGAAAATAATGGCACAAAATAACCATCCCATTTACCAAAGGCGGCCTTTAAAAGGCCTTGTCAAATATAAAAATTAGACATAATGATTCCTCATATTAGTTCATATATAAAGGAAACTGGGCGAAAGCAAACGCGACAGACAGACTGAACAGACAGACAAAAGCAAAACAGACAGACAGGACAGGGATATAGTGCAGGTCGACAGACAGACAGACAAGAGAGGGAGACAGGATAAACGGACAGACATACAGAACAAACAGATAGACAGATAGACAGGACAAATAGACAGAGAGGCGAACCAGGAAACAGACAAGACGCACAGACAGACAGACAAGACAGGTAATCACGGCAGACAGACAGACAAACTGAAGAATAAAACAGACTGGACAAACAGGACAGAAAGTCAGACAGACAGACAGGGTGTCTCCTGGTTGACGTGATTCCAACCCTCCTGGTGATCTGAAACATAAAATTTTAGTTAATTCTTAATAAACAAGGATGTAGAATTAGCTGGACGTAGCCGATTTGAAAAAATAAATTCTCTCACCAAATGGCATCCATTTAAAAAAAAATCATTTTTCGCCTCTTTTTTTCAACTTTGGAAATTTTTTAAAAATAGTGAAAAAAATTCCAAAAACCCCTATGTCGAACCAATTTTGATAGTATTCCAACTACGTCCAACTAATTCTACATCCTTATTTATTAAGAATTAACTAAAATTTTATGTTTCAGATCACCAGGAGGGTTGGAATCACGTCAACCAGGAGACACCCTTTTTTGAGTCCCCACTTTGCCGGCACCATTGATTTATATAATTCTGTAAGGTGATAACAAATGGCTTAGAAACAATCAATAGCCAATATTACCGCAAATTAATGTCCAAATTTCTTTTTTTTTTTTTATATTTCATTCTCATTATGCACTGTGATAAGTATTTTTTTTAAACCACAAAAAAATCCTATACCTACTGTATAATTTTTCCACCAATTAAAACCTATATTGTATATACTATTTTCAATTAGGATACATTTAGCTTCCTAAATGTACCATTTAATTAATTTTGTGAAATTAAAACAATTTACTTTTTTTAAATATTTGACAATAAAATTATAATCCCACACTATACTTAATAAAGATGCATTTAGTTCTCTATAGAACTCAAAAATAAAATAAAAAAAATATTTGAAATGAAAAAGGTTTGCGACTCCCTACTGAGAAAGGGTCGTTTTATAACAATGTCTGTGTTACACACACTTATGCATGTTAATTTGGAACCAGAATACGATATCAAACCCCAAATTATTTTTATGAGTTAGAATGTGTCTTTTAATCTATCTAAAGAGAATAATCTTTTTTTGATTAGTATAGGTGGAGGTATTTTCTTGACTACATATATCTTCCCATTTATAGTACAATACGTCCTTGTTCTTGGACCACTTCCACGCCTTTTTAATTGGATCCATGTATCATTTTATACCAAAGTTATAATGGGCACAAGTTGCCCTTAATCTGAAGGTTATGTTAACTAGTTTATCAAAACCTTAAATTAAAAAACTAAGGAAATAGCTGGCATATGAATACGTTTGAATTTGCTTTAGTAACGAAGCAAATATGAAAATTATACACTTACCTTACTTTGTGAGCTATCGAAATATTTTTTACAGTTGAAATTTAGCAACATAACAAAAACAGCTACTTCAAATAGAGGTAAACAACACTCGCCTGACAAATAGTGTCAATTTTCAGAACTATCTAAACATAAACACAGTAAACCTAGTGCTGTTGCCTATCAGATAAACTTGTAACTTACTTTTACTACTGGCTACACTAAGCACAAAACAAAAAATAATACTTTTTCTATTTTGGGCTCAAGTTACACCTTAGGGCTCAAGTAATCCGTGATTACGATACTAATTTTAGCAGGTTTCCTTTTCGTACATCAGGTATATGTTTTTGCACCCTTTTTCTGCATACGACCTTGAAATAACCTTTAATTTACATGAAAATTTAGTTCGCTTTCTGTTCTATGTATAAGCCGATTTGTACCCGTTGCGGGAAAACTTGAGAATATTCTAATTTCAGTTAAAATAGCTTTATCCAAAAACGATTACATTTAAAGTTCTAATATTGATGATATATAAGGCTAAGGCTAACTCTCACATTATGCATTTAATGCTGCTGTCAGTGTCTTAGTGTTCCATTCAGGCCAATTTACTCCCTTCATCCTGAGGAGTCCTTTTTTAAAAAATCTGTTTTCTACTTCAGTTGCTCGATTAACTTTAGTGAAAGCAAAATCAAATTAACTTCATTAATATAAGTAGTAGGTCTCTAAATAGTATATATTTTAGAATACTTAGTAGAATTCTCTGGTAAATTTGTTTTAGAGAAAAAAAAGCCTTCCAAAAATTATCTTTAAAAAATTAAAAAATTAGAAAAAACCTCGCATCTGGTGGTCACAAGATATACCTAATAATTATTCAACTAGTTATAATAAAAACATTATCATACTATCACAAATTACATTAAATTGTATTTATAGAGCAATGCTATTTTTACAAACAATACTTACGGAAACTGATTCCTAAAATGAAGATTAAAGTATTCCACTATCATGTAAACAGAGGTATTTAAAAAAAAAATTATGATAGATTAACAATTTCACTAATTTATTATATGTACTATAATATTACGTAATTTCGTGTAATATAATTTTATGCCATGCACTTCTTTCTTTTCGAAAAAAGATTTACAATAAAAAGAAAATAATTATAGGATATTTTATTAAATAGAAAAAAATTAGCTTATAATCTATTTTCAAATTTACTGAAAATTTAAAATTGTATTCAGAAAAGTCCTCCATTTTTTATATTTTTAAATGTGTTGAAACTAAAGCTGTGAGAAATATTTTTTTTTTAAATTTTGTGCTTTGATAGTACATAATACATTCTAACATTATCAAAGATTTATATTACAATACAACTGAAGATCGGTATAGTACTAAGGTTGTACACCTATAAAAAAATAATTTTCTTTTAATTATAAATGCAGCCTGTTCATGTTTGTTAGAATTTTGATAGCGAGGGGAAGAAATCAATGTTAATGATGGACATGTTAAAAAACAAATCGAATTAGAGAATCGTTAAACTTAGATACGCGAACTACTGATCAAAAAAATGAGAACTACCAACAGGCAAAGTTTTTTAGGTCTTTGGGTTATTGGGTATTGACAATATACAAACTTTGTGCTATTTAGTTTGTAAAGTACAAATTGGATTAATTTAAACATTAAACGGCGGGACATAGCTAATTTGATCCTTAATGAAATAGTATCGCTTTGAAGTTATGACATAAACTTATTTCTTTTTCCAAATAGACCCAAATTACAGCAAAATTTGTATTTGAATACCTACATCTATAAAATAAGTTTGTGTCATAATTCGAAAATGGTAGATTATTTAGAGGACAATTAGCCGATACTCTTATTAATAATTAAATTATCTATGACCTTTTCTTTTACATCTTTTCTGTTAAACTACAAGAACTAGACATAATTGAAGAATTTACAAAAATTTAATATTTTCAAAATATTTAATAGCCTATGAATTTCTTTTTTTACAGTACGAAAATGACATTATAGACAATGAGGCAACCGTAAATAAATAGAGCCCATTTTATAAAGGATGAGACCTTAAAGATACAGTCAAGTATTCTATAACGCGATATTCTTATTACGCGATTTCCACAGAATGTGGTATGAACGTCTCCTATAACGCGGTCTCCATAAAACGTAGTATGAAAGTCTCCTATAACGCGGTCTCCATAGAACGCGGTTTTCGTACAAGGAAATTTCAACAACTCAAATGACTTGAAAAAATTATTTATAGCAGTATACTTATTTGATGTTTTAAATTTTCGAAGTGCTTCTGAAGTCAGTCTATCATAAAATGTACCTGTTTTTTTATTATATTTGTTAATAATACTTTTTGTTATGGAAAAAATTGATCGTAAATATCTTCTAAACCTTATAGCGTAGCGAAAAAATAACGAAATTTTTGAAGGCTTGAGCGGTATTGAATTACTTATCGTAAATTGATTATAATGGCTTGATTTATGCTCCATTAGTCCTATTGATCTGGTCGGTAATAAAAATTTTAAAAAAAATTACTTTTCGTTACTTTTCGTAATCATAAACTTTTGGTCGTAAATATCTCATAAACGATCCGTCACAGCGAAAAAATAACGAAATTTTTGAAGGCTTAAGCGAGGAAAGTTGTGGGTATTCCGAACGTATTGGGCCTATCAAAATCTACTTTTCGTTATCAAAAATTATCGATACTGCGAACTTATATATTGGTTATAATTGATTCATTTAGGCTCTGTTAGTCCCATTGATTTGGTCAGTAAAAGAACAATTTTTTTTAAAACTATTTTTCGTTAACTTCCGTTATCGAAAACTTTAATAGTAAATATCTCCTAAACGATGCGTAATAGCGAAAAAATAACGAAATTATTGAAGGCTTAAGTGAAACAATTTGTAGGTATTCCAAGCATACTGGGACTGTTAAGGTAGCATCACAATGTGACCGGCCGAAAAATAGTCAATTTTCGCAATTTTTTTTCAGATTGATAGGATGGGGGAGTGGGGATGAATTTTTTTACGATTAATACCACTATTTAACTATACAAAAATATTTTTTGATTCACTTTTATTTATTTTTTATAATTATTATAATTTTTTTAAAAAGTGTCTTTAAAAGAGAGCGGCGATTGGTGCCCACAATTGCGGCCGCAGTTTTCATTTGAAAAAAAGAAATCAAACAGATTATAATCTGTAGGTAAGCCGCTATGTACCTATGGAGGTTTTTTTTAAATTTGAAAAAATGGCGGTGGTTTGAATAAAAAGTACAAAATTTTGACCTTTTTTTCAGTTTTCCGTGTGAAAAAATAGGAAGATTTAAAAAAAAGCTTCCATACGTACATGGAGAATAGAATAAAGAATATTCTGTCAAAATTTCAAACTAACAGCTTGGAAAATTTCCTTCTGAGAGTGGGTACCGTTTTAAAAAGGGCATTTCGAGACAAATGCGTTTAAAGTTTACCTTAAAATTGTTTCAATAATAATGTGATACTATGATGATAACAATTGGTTTTATACGTTCACTGGTTGTGGAAAGTGGTATAACATCCCGCCAAAAGACGCCTATCGATCCACAGAGTTTTGTATTGATACTGAATCCATTGATCCGTGGTCGTTGCGACCGCAATAATTCGAATTTCAATTTGAAATTTTGAGAGAACATGCATAACTCTATGTACTTTAAAATAAGACTAAAATTTTTTTTTTCAAAATTCTATATTGTGATGGTACCTTAAAATGTAGTTTTCATTATCAAAAATTATCGATATCGAAAATAACGACATTTTCAAAATTTAAATATGTCAAATTCTGCATATTCGTTATCACTTCTATTATAAAATTCGATTAATTAAAACCGTATCAATCGCAACTTGATACTTTGACAATATAGGTCTGATTTATAGATTTATGTAAAATTTATTTTATTAACTTATTTTTGATATTCCATATAACGCGATACGATTCACTTAATTTGTATTAATTCTCAATCTCCATATAACGTGGTATATATATATATATATATATATATATATATATATATATATATATATATATATATATATATATATACCGCCCTGTAAAAATTCGAATTTCTAACATCAATTGGGTATTTGACAAATTTTTAAAAAGTATTTTAAAATATTCCTTAAGATTTAAATACAACCCTAGTAATTGACTTTGTGTAAAAAAGGCGATTTAAAGAGAAAAAAATTTTCTAAAATGTTAATTTGAATTTGGTGCGGAAACAGCTACTCACTTTTCATTGATGTAACAGGACAATACCAGTTCATCACTTAACAAAGAGATGTCGCTCTCCTCACGATATTATTGAATATTTATTGAAATTTGTAATGCCATCTGTTGATAATTTGTAGTACCACTCTTACAACAGATCAAAAAATCTGCGTTACCAACACCTATTTCGCAATTTAATAATTTTACATTTGTAGTGATGATGAATGTCTGATTTTAAAAATTATCTTATATATTTTTTCTTTATCAATAAAAACATCCAAATTCACTACTAAATTATTTATTGTTATTTTTATGTAACACAAATATAATTATGAACATTTATTATAAATTACAAAAATATATTAAAATCTATGCGTGTGAGTTATTTCCAGTATGGACGTACCGGGTAAGTGACGAAAAGGTATCAAAACAATCGATTCCAAACCGACAATACACAATATCGTACACTCAAAACACCTAAATGTGCTCACAGTATCGACGTACTGGATTAGTAACGAAGACGTATCGAAATATTAGGTCAATTCATTCAAACTTGACTATCGAATTATTTTTTTATCACAAGTATAAGCACAGTAGTTCAAGTAATTACTACTCAAGAAGTTACAACGTTGCAACTGATGTTTGATAGATAAATAAAAATATTCTGTATCATTTAGTTATGGATAGACAAAAAGGCATATTATCTATTACTGATACTGAACAGCGAGGGTCATGCTCCTGGTGGGGCTACTGCTGAAGAGTATTGGTAAGATTGCGTACTCTCTGTCTACAGTAAAATTTTGGGTGAAACATTTTCGTGAAAATCAGTGGGATATTAAGGAGGGCATAGGTGAGGTTAGAGAGGAGAAAAATAAAGTAGGGTATAGGTACAGCTGTACAGAAGCTTAAGGAACGCTGGATCCGTGTGGTAGAAACAGAAGGAGAGTAGTTACAGAATTAGTATTAAGATTCTGTTGCTATTCATTGTAATAAAATAATTAAAAACACTTGGTCAAGTTTGAATGAATTGACCTAATAATCGATTCCAGATCGACAATACACAATATCGTCCATTCAAAACACGTAAATTTGTTCACAGTATTTGATAAACAGTTCAACTATTGTATATATATATATATATATATATATATATATATATATATATATATATATATACAATAAAAAAATGTTAATAAAATCTTAGTGGTAGCTTTTCAAAATGCGTTGCAACTTCAAAAAATATATTGAGGAAAACTTTTACAATGCATTGCACGATAATCTTCCTGTAAATTCTTCTTGTTTTGACAGTACAATTTAGTACCATGTTTTTTTACTTTCCATAACAACAAAAAAATAATTCTCGAAATATTTTGACTATCGTGAATTTTTTTTTTTTAAAAACTGTCTTCCACTTCCAAAAGTTCACAACCACACGGATACACCAATAATTTCTTTTGTGAGTTCTTAGACACCTTTTCCCAGGCCCCACGTTGGACGCTAAGTGTAGTGATGATGAATGTCTGATTTTAAAGATTATGTATTTTTTCCTTTATCAATAAAAACATCCAAATTCACTACTAAATTATTTATTATTATTTTTATGTAACACAAATATGATTATGAACATGTATTATAAATTACAAAAATATATTAAAATTTATGTGTGCGACTTGTTTCCAAAAAATATCCTGTTTTTATTTTAACAAAAGCCAAACTCTACATAGATTCCAAAAATTTAGACATGGCCTACATTAAAACTATATGCCGCTACACATTTCATTTACCATTGACAACAACATCTCTTCTTGTTATGAGGAACTATCTTTGGGCTCGGACGTCATACACGCCAATGAATCGTTTTCATCACATCAACCGTTAATTCCAAATTCATAATTTTCAATTAAAAAGATAAAATATTTATAGATTTTTTTAAAATAATTTAAATGGTTAATCATTATCCTCACATTATACTCTATGTTATTCACAATATTTCATTACCAATAACTACATCAGTCAAATACCCAATTATAATTAGGAGTCTCCTATAACGCGAATTCCATATAACGCGGTACGAATTAACCGCGCTATAGGAAACTTGCCTGTAAATACTTCCCTTATTTACTATAACTGCACGCCTTGATTACCTTACGAAACTTGATACAACGGCAAAGAAAGCGTTCTTCCAATCCTGAGTTCATGTGGTTATTATCTTTATCGAGTTAAAATATTTAGTTAGTACCAAATTAACGCTTATTTCTTCTACTAACAAAAAAAAGTAAGTTGCCACCGCTCACATTGGTCGGAATAACCGGCAACCTACTTTTAAGATATGCAATTCCAAGTTGTCAATATTTTAACAACTCTGGTGTTTCGAACTTACCATAAAAAATGTTTAAAATTAGACCTTTTATTAAAAACTATGGTATTGCTTGTCCGGTATTCGCTACAATGCTGCCATACTTGAAATCTATCTTTCCTTATGTCATTTTAGTATGTAATAAGGGAGATATAAACAATAGTTCTCTTTACTGTTTTGATTCCTTTTTTATATGATCTTTAAATGACCAATATTTGATATAAATTTCAAACTCTAACTCAAGCTGTCAGTTGCATGTCTTAAAAGTAAGTTGCCGGCATGTAGATCAATGTGAGAGGTGGCAACCTATTTTCTTTTATTAGTAGAAGAAATAAGTTTTAATTTAGTACTAACTTATTAAATGCTTTAACCCGATGAAAGTAATCACCACATGAATTCAGAATCGGAAGTAGATGCCTCTCCGCTGTCAGATCAAATTTTCATAAGCACACGTAAGCGATCAGTTACAATAACTAAAAGTACTATCTAGCCTGAAAGTCCTATCCTTTATAAAATGGGCTCCATTTTTTGTGGCCGCTTCTTGGTGTATTAAACCGAACTCCTAACGCTGTAGTTCTAGCTTACAAAATCCCAAAAGTTACCGTAAAAAATAACTTATATAAAGGATCATATTTTATTTTATAACTTAGTTAAAAATAAAATCATAAATAAAATATTATAACTAAAGCCATACATAATATTAAAAAAAATATTTGCTTTTTAAATTAGAATAGTAAAATATCGTACTAGACTGATCTTCATTTATGAAAAATTTTCTTATACTAAAAGACAAAATGTTGTAAGATTCTAACTCTTATTTTTTAATAATTGTTATATAAAAAATACGCTTGGGTATTTTACCCCATATTGGTATCCGTTCTTTATAATAGTAAATTGATGTTACATAACATTAATCAATAACTTCTTAGCTCAGATTTCCTGCCTAAACTTGAGAAAACAACAGTGTATAAAAATCTAAAAGTTTTACAAATATTAAAAAAATTTATAATTAAAAGAATTAAATAATAGTTGAGTAGCATTTTGATTTTAAATATTAATTTAATATGCACTTATAGTTGACAATCTAACAATGTAGTATATAAAAAAATGTTCTGTTTACATTGAATATATCAAGAAATTAAAAAAAAAAATTAACTGACTTTGAAGTAAATTCAGTTAATAAAATCTGTTTTTTTATCTTTATAATTATAAAATATTCTCCCTAAAATATAATATTGTAACTGAAGTAATTTCTTATTTCATTATAAAATAATGTTCTCTAAATCAATTATTATGGGAAATGGAAGAAGTAAAAATATATACATTTTACTTCTTGGGAAAAACTCATTTCATATAATTTAATTATAATATAAGGTCTAAAAATTTATATTTAAGAAATTCTTAAAACTATTTAATTATAACGGCCCAAATACTAGGTACTTAGCAGAAGTTGAGTGTGCAAAATATAATGGATAAATTCTCATGTAAATTTAAAGAGAAAATATTTATATGACTTAAATTCATAATATCCTATATGTCACTGTCATCTTAAATTTTAGGATCTCCTCGATTGTCCAAAATGAAACAAGCTCTAACATAAATATGTAAATTTTTTCAAATTTGAAAAAGGTAAAACAAATGTATTTCGTTAACTGTTCAAGATAAAAAGATTGGACTTAAATCTATAATATATGAAATTAAAATTTATATATTCATATTTTATATTTTCAACTTCCGCTAACGCATGCACTAAACTGTACATAAACATATTTACTTTACCAAAAATTCTTCAGTTTTCAATTCAACAAAAAAGTTACGTTGAAGAACTAAGAGTTTACTTAATTTACACTAACGATATACAAATGTGTAGATATTTTTGGAGTAATGAAATGGTTCAACTTATGATGAAAAGAAATGTAATTTATAATGGAAACAATGCAATTGCCTTGCAACGAAAATATTTCCAAAGGATTTGAAATGCATAAGACAATCTTTTTTTAGAAATCGTTTATATGTATATATAAATTATCCTTTGTAACATCCCTTTGATGTTTTTATTTTGTTCCAAGTTATTTTTTCAATCACATGTTGTCACCAATATTTTAAAGAAAAAAGACAAGAAGTTTGAAAGTATTATGTATACTTTAGGAGTTAAATAAACAGTTGTAACCACAAGATTGTTTTGTCTCTATCATTAAACACCCCCTATAATAATGTTATTTTTAAATACGAATCTTAGATTTATCAAAATGTCAGTTATCTCGTCACGGACTTCGTCCGCGTGAAGTCCATGACGACATAACTGAGTACAATTAATTAATCTTCAGCGATTCCACGCAGACGAAATTGCACAGTAAAACACATTCTTTACCATTTTGATGAATGATCTCAATGGGATGTGCTCACATGCGAACGTGTTACATAAAACCGACCGTCGGAGAAACAGTCCTTTTTTTTCGTGGAGGGGAAAATATCCAGTGATACACTCAAGATGCTGGTTGAGCGAGTTGGACTTTACCAAATAAAAACTCCTCCACTTACTTTACCCCCCCATGTCGCGGTACCGCTATAAATGACATATCATCAAGACATAAGGTAAATCCCACACGGCATCCAAAAACACGGTAAATACTTAATCGCCATAAAAATAAACAAGTTATGCGGGGGGGGTAAAGTTCCCCAGGAACGAAAAATCAATAAAGTAAAACAAACAAGATATCCAGTTTATTGTGATGAATATTGAATATTAAAAACCCTATGAGACTAGAATTCCATAACTATTCATTTTATTAAAACTCTATGAATATAAATGCATAAAATAATGTAAAATGCATTTGAAACTTAATATCACAATTAACTCAGGTTATCAATGTAAATTTGATAATTAACATTCTTTTGCTAACAATAGATTACACAGGGGGTACGTAGCGTGCGGGATACACCGCACGACGCGGCGTCCAAGAATATTGCAATGCACTTTAAAATTAATTGCGATTAAGTTTTCTTTGTGTTAAAAAGGGTGCAATCTAATAATTAAAGCTTCATAGATTAGTGTGTGTATAGTGAATATTTATAAAATTTTCCAGGTAAGATTTTTCACATTTTCTCTTAATTAATTTTATAAATTTTATTTTACAAATGTAAGATTTTTCTTTATATAATATATTTTTTTTAAGATTTATGATTAAAATAAAAGATATGTTTTTTTGAAAAGTATAATTTAAAATTATACTTACAAAATTTTATAAAATCTATTATTTTTTTTAATTACAATAAATCTTTTTTTTGGGGGAATTCAAACAAAAATTTATTTTATTGATTACTCTGCCCACCAACCCATTACAATACGATGGCAGCGTAAGGATTTTTCGAAATTTAGCCCAGTCCCGTCGAGAACTTGGTACTAAAATTAGCGCTGAAAACTTAATATTAATTTTTTCTAATCAAATTTTCCTTTGTAAAAATTGGTAGTTATTTTTATGCAGCTTATGTTAAATGTGATAAACACTGTATTCTTTATTTAATATTAAAATTTATTTTCTTAAATTTCTTCTCATTAAAGTAATTACGTAAATTTTCGCTAAAAATTTGAATAAATAGTAAACTTAAGCCAAAAGTTTTTGTCTAAATTTTAACAATGCCAAATAATACCCCCGCAACCGCTCAGCCAACCGCATCCACATTCGGTCAGCCGACCGCACCTATAGCGGTTCAGCCGACCGTACCTATAGCCGTTCAGCCGACCGCACCCGTAAGCGTACAATCAACCGCACCTCTTTCTGTGGCCTCACCGACTTCAACTTTTCCAACGGGACAACCCTCGTCTGTTAATGCAACAGGCCCAATTCTAGTTGCACTCCCTGAGTTCTCAGGCAAACCACATGAAAACATAAATGAATTTTTCGGAAAAATTACCCAAAGAGCAATTTTAGAAAATTGGACGGAAAATCAAGCAATAGCCGTAGTAAAATATCAACTGTCTGGAGATGCATACAGATTCGTTGAATCTGATACATCCTTAAATGATGAACAGGTCACTTTGGTCAAACTCAAAGAGGCTTTGATAAAAAAATATACACGTAAAGTAGTTCCACGACAAGAAATTGATACACTTTCACGATGTATCGGAAATGCAGTACTTAAGGAAGATTTAAAACATGTAAGTCACTCAGAAAAAGGGAAGGAAGCCCTTCGGGATAAACACGATAGGGATTTAATTGTCTTTTTCCTACAAGGGATGCATAACGAATTACGTCAAATAATCGCATTTGAAGTAAATAAAAACCCAAAAATTAAGTTAGATGAAGTAATAGAACTGGCCCAACAAGCGGAATTTTCAATTAAAATGTCCAGAGGACAACGCATAAATTTTCAGGATGTCAATAACGTTAATAGAAATATAAGATGCTACACATGCAACCAATCGGGTCACATAAGTAAACATTGTAAGAATCGAAATGATAACAGAAATTTTCAAAAACGCAATAATTTTAATCGTAGCGAAAACATTAATTTTAAAGGGCAGGGTAATCACAATGAATTTTCAAGACCAAGGAACAAAGGAAACTTTAATCGTAATTCAAATTTTGAGTATAATCCAAATTTTAATCAGAATAAAAATTTTAATCATAATTCTAATTTTAATCGTAATTCAAATTTTAATTCTAACTCAAACCGTAATTGGACCTCTACGAGAAACAATACATTTAATGATAACATGAATGTACAGATAACATGACGTAACACACAAATGCGGTGGTTGTGTTTCGGTTGTGGCGGTTGTGTGGTAGTGGCGGTGGTATATGTGTGGCGATGTTTGCGTGGCGGTTGTGATGGTTTTGTGGTGGTGGCGGTGGTTGTGTGGCGGTTGTGTGGTGGTGTTTGTGTGGCGGTGGCGGTGGCGGTGGTGTTTGTGTGGTGGTGGCGGAGGTTGTGTGGCGGTTGTGGCGGTGGCGGGGTAGCAGCGGTGTTTGCAGCTGAAGTGAACAACTTTATCATTAATTCAATCGAAGCAGCAATTTACTGTAGATAATGAATCAGTGGTGACATCTCGCGGTGTTTGTTGAACGCAATATCTAAATTAATCATCATCATAATCGCTAGCATCTTCTTTATCAGTTTCATCCAGATAATCACCTAGTGGCTCAATAACATCAGCCTTTTGAAGTTCACGAAGTATAGAGAATATTTCTTGACCGACAGTAATTTCTCTTAAAGCATCTAACTCTTCGATTAAAGCTTCACGATCGTCAACGTTAAACAACATGTTTTTATTTTCCTCTAAACTTCGAATAATACTGAGTATTTTTTCACCAGTCGCTGAAGTCTCGTATAAACGTCGTAATGCATCTATTAAGGTATTAGGATTATGCCAGTATTTTATTTTTTTCGATTGCCCATTAGCATCTTCCGAACCGTTGTATTTATTTGATACGCTTAGCAAGTAGTTCTTGGTCCGTTGAATTGACTGGACGTTTTATTGCTATTCGTTCATTAGAATCCTCACCTTTATTTTGAGTTTCTTTGATTAATAAAATATCCAAAAGAGTTTGCAGAGCTGTAGTTAACTTGGGAATGATAACAGTTCCACTATCAGAAGTGGTTAAAACCCTGTTATTAGACTCATCGCTGGGTGTGTAAACATTATTTTGATTTCTTAAATTATTAAATTTAGTTTGAATTGCTTTTGATGCAGCTTTATTTCTTTGTTCAAATGGATTGGACCTTTCTTCAACTTGATTGTTTAGAAATTCATCATCAACATCATTCCTCCCGGTATCATAACTAGATAAGTCATCAGCCGTGTCTAATGTTTGTCTTTTTAGCGGATCAAGAGAGTAACTATTTTCAAAACTTTTTGGTGAAAAGTCCCGCATATGTGTATCTCTTATATGACGTGAAAGAGAATCTTTCCGCGAGAAGCTTTTATAGCACTGCGTACACTCGAACATTATAATAGATGTGTAAAGCTCAACTAGTCTTACAAGATTAATTCAGAATTGTGTTAACGATTACTTACATACCAACGCCGCCGCCACCACAACCACCACCGCCGCCACCACCACATCTGAGTTGCTCATTTTACTCCATGAAGTAGCGGTTGACATCCGGCTTACACATTTTGCCCCCATTACGCTCTTTCGATTCCGAAATTAGTTCAGAAAAATGAATGAAAAGCCATATGCAAGTGTCAGGTGACCACATACCTACTCAAAACCAACATTAAAATACTTGCTCCTGAATATAGGCAATTACATTGCGTTGCCAAGTGGTCCCATACCTACTAAGAGTCTTATCATAATTCAAGATATAATTTGGGAGGTTCTAATGTGTTGTAAAATAAGAACAATATAAGAATTTATACGTAAAATAATTTCTTTTTTAATAAAATATTCGTTTACAATATTAAAATTAAAAAATAAATCAATTCATTTTCACATCTGACAGTTTCCTTAAGCTTACACCAAACATCATACATGTGATAGCTATTTGCTAAATTCCACAATATGTAAAAAACCACTAGAATCAGTTCCTTTATATGTAATAAAATATTGTCCTGTACGTAAACATTCCATGGTCTGCTCATCCAAATCCGCGAATCGTTTTGGAAGGAACACTTGAGCATCTGCAAGTTCCACCGCAGCCCGCTGGCCCATATCGAGTTTCCATGCGTCGTACGTCAAGAATTTTCCACGTTTCATACGGCTTGAGTGTAGATAGCGATTTGAATGGTTTACCAGCACCAAGTTTATTCAACTTCTCCAAAACCGGATCCATTGTTTCATTAGTGGCAGTAAAAGTGGTCCACAGATCACTTATACTTAACTCAACACCGTGTTGTTCAGACATTTTGCCAATACACTGCCAATTTCTGTTTCAGCACGTCGCTTAAATATTTTATGAGTTGCCACCACAAATACCACCACCACTGCCGCCGCCGCCACCACCAGCACCACCACCCCAACACAACTACAAAATTTGAATTGCTCATTTTACCCCACCGATATATTTATTCGCACACAGCTACAAATTAAGTTATTCTGAAGCAACCACACTTTCATATGATCCGTGTTTATACACCACAACCAATGGAAAATATCAAATAAACATTAACATTTATTGTAACAACATGGCTGGCGATGCAAAGAGGCATAATGCATATTTTGAGTATTCAATTAAAACTTTAATACTGATTAACAGTTACTGACCAATTCCACTATTACTCAAAATATACGTTATACCTCATTAAATCGCTGGTCAGTGCGTTATAAATAAAAGCTAATGTTGGTTTAAGCAACCGTGGAATTCGTCAATACGTATTATGTGGCAATCAGATGATTGATTTTACTAAATTATTTGCAATTGCAGCGGCTTTTACATGTGGTACAGTTTACATAATTGCAAACACAGTTTGGAAATGGCATCATACATCGTTTACAACACATGCAAATTCTTTTTTCATTTCGACACCTATCACAATACTCGTAGAAGGCACACTTACACTGTGACGGTTGAAACAAATCGGCATGTTGCTGTTGTTGTTCATCCACTGAAACTTAACCAACATATGACATCTGGTTAATAATTCAGTTCTATTTATAGTATTTTTTGACTGAAATTTTCCAATATTTTTTCTAAAATCGATATTTAATAATCTTCCATTATGAGAGCAGGGAACAGGAACGTCACCAGATTGACTAATTTAGATATTGCGTTCAACAAACACCGCGAGATGTCACCACCGATTCATTGTCTACAGTAAATTGCTGCTTCGATTGAATTAATGATAAAGTTGTTCACTTCAGCTGCAAACACCGCTGCTACCCCGCCATCGCCACAACCGCAACACAAACACCACCGCCACCGCCGCACAAACACCACAACCGCCACACAACCACCGCCACCACCACAAAACCATCACAACCGCCACGCAAACACCGCCACCGCCACACATATACCACCGCCACTACCACACAACCGCCACAACCGCAACACAACCACCGCATTTGTGTGTTACGTCACCACCGCTATATAATTTGCTGAGTTATACTCCAGCTCATACACCTTATCATGGTTGAAGGGTATAAAATAGTTGAACTTACACAAAATATTATCTATTTACCGGTGGTTGTCAAAGAGTTAATATCTCTTTCGCTGAAAATTATACTTTTGTGGTAAAACAATTACATTTTGGAACCATGTTAATTTACAATTCAGCGCAGTTCACCGCTAGACAACCTAGCAAAGGACTTTCGAAACCTAAAAATTATTAAACGTAAAACTTTTAAGCAACAACACATTTCACCTGAAAATTTAGCATTCCTTAAATCACTAGGTCTTAAAGTGAAAAGAACTTGGTACTCACCAATGTGCTAAATATTATTAACAGTTTGTAATTTGATTGTAAACTAGCAATTGCTATTAGTAGCCATTTTCGAATACATTCCACAAATTAAATAACTATCCCCACCACTTTTAATTATTCTATATAAAGTTGTGGATTGTGTGAATAAATTCAGTTCTACGGTGGTGGTAAAAAATGGCGTTTCTTGACATACAAGGCTATCAAGGAGCTAACAACGAATTTTATTTTAAAGAAGTTGGTATTGCTGCGGAAAATTCAGATGACATATTACATCTCATATTCGAAGCACCGTTTGATTTCAACGAGTTGCCGAAGAAATTTCAACGAGTTGCCCGTTGGCTCTACCGAAATTGGCATGGGATACCTTGGTCGTATGGATTTATTCCATACAACAAACTTCATACCATATTGAAACCTGTATTAAAGAAGTTTGATGTCATATACGTCAAGGGCAGTGAAAAGAAGAAATGGATTTCAAATTTGTTTGATGACACCGAAAACCAGCCGTGGATTTTGAATTTGGAAGAAATATTTAATGTACCGAAGATTTCCAATCTGCGAGATGAATATTATTCAAGACGTTGTATGCTTCATTCAGATAAAATTAGTTCATTAGAAAATTGTATTCTTTTAAAAAATTTTTACTTGAAAAATAAATAGATTTTAAGTAATATATAGATTTAAGCAATTTAATTTCTGTATACATATTCTATAAATAAAATTTAAAAAAAAAAAATTATGTGCGTTTTATTTAATTGTTACCCTGAATGCCCCTATTTTTTACAGCAAGAAGTTTCTTTCGTTAACTTATAAAAGTATTGAAAAAAAAAAATCTAATGATATTTACAATGATACACCCTGTATATGAAAACATTCATTAAAACATTAAATATACACCCGTTATATATGCATATGTATATTACATATGTGTGTTAATACTACTGTAGCTATTTATATATTCAAAATTTTTGATTTTGCATGTGAATTTTCTAATATAGACACTAATCTATAAAAATTTAACAACTCAATGAGCTGTTGTAATTTTTATATTAAGCAACGTGTTTATACAGGGTGGGGCAGGGAAACATCCCTACTTTCGAGGTGGCATTGTGAGTAGTGGGGACATGTTGGAGGAGTGGGGGTAGGTTCGAATGACGCTGTGGCCACGGAATTTTCCGATAGTAGCGCTGTCAGTTGTAGACATGGCTTGGTCGAATGAGCAACGCGCTTTTGCTGTCGAGACGTATTTTTCTCAGAATAAGTCTATTGTTGCAGTGCAGCGTGCGCTGCGAACTCGTTATCGGATTCCCCCTCGCAACCCTGTTCCTGACCGCAAATCCATTTTGTTGTGGGTGGAAAACTTCCGTGCATGTGGTAGTGTAGTGAAAAAGAGAGTTGGGGCTCGGAGAACTGTCCGAACTCCAGAAAACATTGACCGTGTCAGAAGATCGATCTTGCAGTCTCCTAAGCGTTCTGCCCGCAAGCATGCGGGCAGATATATATATATATATATATATATATATATATATATATATATATATATATATATATATATATATATATATATATATATATATATATTTATATATATATATATATATATATATGTCAGTATTAAAATGTTATACAAACATTTAATTTTTTGCAAACTAAGCAAAGTTTGTTTCAATACTGATAGATTATTTTATATTTAGATTTAATACTTATTCATAAATGGCTATACAATTCGTTTACTAGTATTCATAAAAATTAAAATTATATACAAATTTTCTTTCTTATTCTCAATATACAGAGTGTATACATAAAATATTTTTAATATTCAGAGTCTATACATATGTACATACTGAATTATTTCAGATAATTTTCGTTTGATATAGAAACAGTTTTGTGCTACAGTCAAATTCAAAAATGTTGTACACCATAAGAAGTAATATTTTTTGTAACTTGTTAAAATTTCAAGAACTTTTATTAGTTAACTAAAAATTGGTCACTGTAGGTTAAATGTTAAAATATTAAAACTGATAAAAATAATTTCTTGCTTGAGGCCTACAATGGGTGATATTTTTTACTAAACAATTTTTTAACTCATTAATATTCCATGACGTCATCTTTCTTATACCAAAAAAACTCCTTATATGAGTCATATGATCATGATTCAGCTAAAACAAACAAACAAACTTATACTGATAACAATTCTTGGAATAAGAACTAACAAGTTTAAACAAGTTAAGAATTCAAGATTAATTCTAGTTAGCATGTGCGAGGTCAAAATGTCAAGGTTTATATTTCAACAATTTTTTTATATAATACGACGCAATTAATTTATACAACGCAAAAAAAATTTAAATAAACGATTTATAATCAGATCGCCTACTAAAAATAAAATTAAATTTATTGCGTTATAAGAAAAAAGTGTTGACTTTGCTGAAAACGGGCTTAAACTTGTTGAAAGGTACAGTAGACACTCGATTTACAGTACAGTAGCGGTCAGAAATCTGGACCCCAGAGTCTGATTTTAAAATCTAGCGCTTGGTACAGTGCCCCACACAAAATTTAGCGGCCTACCCATTTTCGTTTAAGATGATGCAGTTTGAGGTTCAAGGTTTACACGTAATAAGCACAGTACACTTCAAAAAGTAATCTGACACCTTTTTCAGTTAGGGGGTCCGCACTTTTGACATGGCAGTGTACAAAAAATTTAAGTACAGTACGGTGTCAAAAATTTGGGGCCACCCCCGAGTTAGGGTATCCCCACATTTTTGACGCGGTAGTGTACCCCAGCTATCAATGTGTGACATAAAATTCAGTCTGCGCATGCGTCGTGTACTTAAATTCAATCTGCGCATGCGTTAGGTTTGCATTCAAAAACTACGTTAGTGCTGGCGGGTAATGGGTTAACACAAAACCAAATTGTGACGACTAAATAGTGATGACGCATAATGGGTTAACTTGAATTTATTTTGTCGAAGTGATGACTCATGTCGTGTCAGAGTCATGTCATGTCGACTCATGTCATGACTCATGAGCGAGTGTTGGGGTCAAATGTCAACAACAAATTTTAAATACATGTACTCGGTACGTGCCGGGTCAAAGGTCAATTCATACACTAGGTACAGTAGGACCCCAAACTACACGGTTCTTAACATCGTCAAAAAAGTAGTCCGGAAAATTGGGGTTTTACTGTGGGGTAGAACTGTTACAGCTCTTCTACTATATATATATATATATATATATATATATATATATATATATATATATATATATATATATATATATATCTTAAAATAAACAACATAATAACAGTAAAAGCAAAAATAACATTATTGATTACAGATAGCTGACCACAAACTTATAGTATTGGTAATTAGTAATTACAGGATTTATACAGTAGATTGTACCTATAAACAACAGATACACCAATTGTAAGCTTTCTGATTAGAGACCACGAAATCAGTGGTTCTCAACATTGTATTATTAATTTAGGTCAATGTTATAGAATGCACAGTCGATTAGATATTCTTTAAATTGTTTTATAGCAACTCTTACCTAAAGATGTATTCCTTAACCGTCTGTAGCGTGTAAAGCTGCTTGGCCCCCCTAATGTCATAGGTATGTACATCGCACATTTGAGGAAATAAATTAGAGTACTTTTTCGCGAAAATCGCTACTTCATAGTAATAGATGGATGGTAGCGTCAGTATTTTATGTTTTTTGAAAAATGGCACGCATGTATCTGTTTGCTGTAAATTAAAGATTGCTCTTATACACTTTTTCTGTAATAAAAATATTTGGTTACTGTTGACTGAATTTCCCCAAAATATCACGCCATATCTAAGCGACGAGTATCTAAGCGTAATAAGCTTGTAGAGCTGTTTCTACGTCAACTAGTGTGGACAACTGTCTTAAAAGGAATACATATTATTGTAATAACATTTAATTAAATATTTATTGTAAAATATTTCTTTTAAATAAATTTATTAAAATAAAAAATGTGTTTTTATTTAGAGGAAAACCTGTATAAATCTGTTTTCAAATAAAATTTACAATCATATGATAAAATTCATTTTTGCATATTAGACAGAAATCTTCGGTATTAATATCAGTATACCTTCTAATGATGTCAGCTGACAATTTATACAAGCTTAAAGCTGTTTTATTTTAGAATAAAATGTATTAATTTTACAATAATCAGACGTTGCACGCCATCATTCACAATTTTTCAAATTTACGCACAGAGATCGCTAGTATCCAGACTACGAGCGCCATCTAGTAGTGAAAACTTGGAATTTATAGGGCTCGAAGGTGGCTGCGTTATCCATTAGGGAAATTTTGAATGCTTAGGTTCGGTTAGGTTAGATTAGGTTAGGTTAGATCAAGTTCCGTTGGGTTCCGTTAGTTAAGGAAAAATTTTCTTAGGTTCAGTTAGGTTAGACCAAATTTCCTAGGTTCGGTTAGGTTAGACTAAGTTCCGTTGGGTTCAGTTAGGTTAGAGCAAGTTCCGTTGGGTTCCGTTAGGTTAGGCAAAATTTCCTTAGGTTCCATTAAGTTTGAGACCAAAACATTACTTACTCCACCCACCGCCGGAGGTTTCTAGAACTGCCCCGATCGACCTATCTCCTCCCGAGGTCGCTCAAAAAATCAGGAGGAGGGGAGGAGGTACCCATTCTCTCCAATTTCTCCTACTTATACTGCTGTACTATTGGTTTAAAAGTGGGAGGAAAATAATTTTTTAGTCCCTTGGGACTAAAAGTGGCACTTTACTCCCTACTATGAGGGACTAAATCATGTCTTTTAGTCCCGGAATTACAAGAAGTAGTATTAAATAAATTTTTTTTTTAATTTAGTAAAGGTAAGTAAAGTATTGCTTTTTGCAACATTTACCGACTAAGCATACCACACTTATGAAACGTAAATGTATTCTATATCAAAAAATGCCGTGAGCAGCGGGCCCCATCACGGAAGTCGAATTTTTTCCTCCCTCTTCGGTATTGAATGTCTACAAGCGAAATGTGACTGAAAGTCTACAAGCGGTTTGTCATTTTGGTACTTATTATTTTAATTTGATTTAAAAGAACTTGCTACTTATTATTTTAATTTGATATCATTAATACCAAATTAATAAGGGTACTTCTAATTCTTAAATGGGATTAATTAAAAACCAAAACTAAAAACAAAAATAAACATACATGCTTATTATTTTAACAATACATTTATTTTAAAATTTCGAACTTAACATATCACAGTTTAAAATTATTTCGTTTATTTTATTGTATTGTATACTGCTGTACTTATATATATATTAGTCATAATCGCAATACTTGCACACAAAATTTAAAAACATTTTTCTTTTTTTAAATCTATATTATTGTTATTATTCGTACATACTGATAACGGTTTCGTTTCTTTTCCTGAAAATGTAACACGAAAATAATTTTTATGTGGCACTGGATATATACGTACATGCATATTATTTATATTTTGCATATACAGGCGTTTCATTAATAACTTTAAATACTTAAACGGGAGAATCCTGGGCTCGAAATATGAAGATTTAACCCAAATTACTTAGGTAAAATGTGTTTTTTAAATTTTGTTCATATTATTTATTGTGGATGATCAAAATAATTGCGTAGCTTTATGTTTAACTTTAGATATATGGAAAAATAATGACTTTATCGTTAAGAAGTAAGAGTATGTTGTTTACACATAAAGTACTACTGAATCGAATAGTTGTGCTAAAATAACAATTCCACCAATGGCGTAGAATTTAGGAAGAGTTAACCACTCATTTGCCCCGATTGTACGCCTCCAGCAGTAACTACAAACTTTTATTTAACATAATTTAGTATGGTTTACGGTCCTACACATCCTGCCAAGTATTATAGGGATAGGGTAAACGGTATAGTTATTGGACGTTGACAGTTATTGGACAAGACACTCTCTTTTGGAGATTATAAGGCTTATAGACTAGTAAAGCAAACTTCTTGATTTTTTAGTTAAACAGAACCTTCTAGTATCTACAGAACTTGTAGATTGTGGAAATACGCCAGAAATTAATAATAGTATATTGTACAATAAGTGGGAAAAGAGGCTTATTTCTCACGAATATGAGTTTGTTGCGCAAGCCCGCAGGGCGAGTGCAACAATTCGTATGAGTGAGAAGTAAGCTTTTCCCACGTATTTTACACTGTACTTTTTCTACGAGCACATTTTTTTTCGTAAAATTTAACGTAAATAATTAAAATAAAATTTAAATGAGCAGTAAAAATTTTTTAAATTTATAATGTCAGTGCTAAGATGTCAGTGCTAAGATGATACTTTGAAACTATGGAAACAATAATAAATAATCAACATACATCTACTTAATAAATTTCTAACACTGACTGACTGACTGACAGACAACGCATAGCCTAAACCGTTGGGTTTAAAAGAATGAAATTTTGCATAGGAGTTCCCTATGTAACGTAGATGAGCACTAAGAAGGGATTTTTGAAAATTCGTCCCCTAAGTGGGTTTAATAGGGGATGAAACTTTGTATGTAAATTCGTTATTTTTGAAATTAGTAGCATATAAAAATATGTTACTATGACTATTAAAATAAATACATAATAACTTATTTTAATAAATTTTTAACACTGACTGACAGACAACGCACAGCCTAAACTGTTGGGTTTAGAAGGATGAAATTTAGCACAGGAGATATGAAAATTGGCATTTAGGCTTCTATTTATAAATAAAAGTCAGTTGTGTAAACGTTTCTGGAAATTTATTCCCTAAGGGGTTAAAACAGGAAATGAAGGTTCGTATGGGAAGTTTTTGAAGTTAGAAACGTGGATATTGATTTAGGCTTTTGAAAAACATTAAAAGTGAGCAGAAAGTGAGTACCTAAAAAAAGATGTTGTCGATGGGAAATCCCATTGGGTATACAGCTAGTATATGTATATTTTTAGGATTATTTCTATATATTATGTATTAAGCTAACGGAGCAGCCTACTTTTTTATTATATTAAGGCGTGGGAAATAATTTTCGACTGTATTTCCGCACAGTATGGGCAATTGTTAATTTTTACATATAGTTAGCCGTGCACAAAATGTTACTTTTAATAGTAGGAGTAGAAAAATGAAATTTTTGTCCAATAACTGTATTTTTCTACACGCACAATTTTAATTTTTTTTTTTAGAGATTTACCAATATTTAATATGAAGGTTTTATATGGTACCTTAAAATAGACAGGTTTTACTTTATTTATGAATTTTTGCGTTAAAAATAAAGCTACAACACATACTTTTTCTGTACTTTGTTTTGAAAATTTTTGTTAACTGTCCAATAACTATACCATTTACCCTACGTCAAACGGTTACCCTACGTCAAAGTACTGAAAAAAATAGTTTTTAAATTTTTAAATAAAACACCATGTAACTCAGTAAGGAACCACATTTTATCCAAGTGATTTGGGTTAAACCATCATATTCTGAACCCAGGATTCGCCATTTTAAATATTTCCAATTATTAATGAAACATTCTGTATATAATTTAAAAAAATATTTTATAATTTTAAAGTATATAAAGCAAGTAATCTGAGCGCAGTCGTTCCGAATTAACTCGAATGAAGTTTTGTAGTTGAAATCAGTTCAAGATACAGTGTCGCTGTCGATTATAGAAATGTATATTATAAGGTGGTAACCTGGTCTGGTACGATTTAAAATAATTTTGTTTATAACCAAATGAGAAAACATTTTTAAAATCAAACATATTTTTTTTTAATATGTTTTGTCCCATTTCCAACAAGAAATATTCAGTAAATGTTTTTCGTAAAGTTGACATTTTTCTGGTTATAAAATTTTAAAAATTTTAAAAACGAAATTTTTCAATTTTTTGGTGATTTTAAAGTATAATTAAAAACTGTTTTTTTTTTTACAATATTTCTTATAGTATTTTAGACTTTGTATCTTGACTTCCAAAAAAAAACTAACTTTTTCAACATTGACTTTTTGTCAAAATGTTTTTAAATACAAGTTGCAGATAGTCATGTTATCAACAAAAAAGGTCTTCACAAAATTTTTGTCAGACTAACGGTTACGAAGATATAGTCTAGTGAACAAGTTAAAAAACTTGAAAATTAGAAATAAAGCTCTTAAAAATATGAGCAATAGGTCATTCAATTCGTAATAGCCTATAGAAAAATGTATTTTAAGGATTTTACAGCACATAAAAATTTCCAATTGTTATTAACAAAATAAGATGGAGAAAAGCGAGATATTCAGTTTTTTGTTAATAACTTAAAAAATATTAATAGTTTAGAAACGAAACAAAAAAATTCTTAAAGAGGAGGAAATTTACAATAAAAAAGTCCCACTCCCAGAACTCTACCTCCATTATTTCTAATTTTAATTTAATGCCGAAGATCGGGTTCACGCAGTTTTAGCACAGACGCAGCGACGCTGAAAATAGCATACCACCGAAAATAATTTTTTTTTATAGTAATAAATGTTAATTTAAAATTTAAAAAAAATTATGCTGTATTCAAAACACTTCAAAAAATAAGATCCCGTTAGGAAAAAATTTTTATCCTAATTTTTCATAAAGTTATGCAATTGTTAACCAATAAATCTTTTTTTCGGATCTCTGCTTTCACAAATAGTTACATAAAAGTTTATATAATTACATTAAAAAAATTTTTTTCATTGTTTTTCTGGTCTAGAAATACCCCAGACTATATGGTGAGATTGGAAGTTGGTGTAGTTAAAATTAGTTATAATGTCTTGGAGAAAGTACTTAGCTGGTGGGAAAAACTGCTAAAAATATCACAAGAGAGATATCCTAGAATTAGTTATGAGCGCCTTAAAGCATTAGACAACTCACCTTTTAATATTGAAAAATATAATTGGGTAACACAATTGAAAAATGGCTTATCTCACTAGGACAGGAAAATATGTGGTTGAACCAAAACGCTAACACAGTTAAACTCACCAGGGAAGTTGCTTTAAACACTTACAAACAAACTCTTAAAATAAATGACTTAAATAGGCTTGCAAATACTTCATTTAGCGATTTTTATCAGATTATTAAAAAATATCCAGATACGCAAATCTACCTGACAATGCAAAAAAACATCGAGATGATTCGTGTAGTAAGTCAAATTCGTGTAACAAACAAAAATAAAATAAAAATTTATATGGGGGGGGGGGGGAACACATACTTTTGGGATTTTAATTGTTTATGTACAATTTGCGATAAAAAAGAACCAAAAAACTTACATCACTTTTTTTGTCCAATATATAAACCATTGAGGAATAAATATCTGGAACCATATCTCACAAGAGATAGATGCTACTACAACGATTTACTGATAATCGGTACCAACGAAAGCAAATAAAAATCGTTGTTCTATTACATTAAAGGAGCATTGCAATTAAAATCCTTTATTATTAATGAATAGGTATAGAACTGTCAGCAACTACTCTTTTCCCTGTTTCAGATCATGGCTCAGAAATATTAAATATTAAACTAATGGAAAACGAATGTTAATAATTAGTAATATATTACGTAAGTGTGTCAGGGTAAACGGCATCTGGGTATACTAAATAATTTTACTTATAAATAAAATTACTTACCAAATTTCGTATGGTACTCTTGGTAACTACCAAATGGTACTTATAGTAAAAACTTCATTTATAGTACACACCCTGCTAAAATTTTAAGTATCATATGATACTAAGCAGATCTAACACATATTATGTACATATTATGTTACTATCAATTTGTTACTAGTCAAAAAATGTTAAATTACTATTAAATTTTAAAAAACTGTGATAATTGCTCATTAGTTCACAGTTATTGTATGTTTAGATTTTAAAATTAATATTTTGGTAAACTTAGAAACTTTTATATATTTTTGTAATTTTTTTTTTCTTCTTTTTTTTATTCAGTTAATTGCTGATTTTTATTATTAAGTATCATCTATGTAACGCTACTCATGTCAGCACTCAATTCCAAACTCACACTTTTGTGTAACTTTTGTATAACCATTTATGGTTGGGGGCAAAATAAATTATTATTATTATTAAAAATTTTTTGCCTCGTGGAGCCCTTCTTATATATATATATATATATATATATATATATATATATATATATATATATATATATATATATATATATAAGAAGGGCTCCACGAGGCAAAAAATTTTTAATAATAATAATAATTTATTTTGCCCCCATATAAATTTTATATATTAATTTTATATATATATATATATATATATATATATATATATATATATATATATATATATATATATATATATGTACTTAAAAAGATTATGTGGTAAATGTTTTTTCATTTTGTTTATTATAGTTTCTTAAAGTTAAAAATTTAAGAAATATGAAGGAAACAACAATAAAAAAATTTCTTTTTAGCAATTTTATAATTTTGACGTTTTTATCCATGACACATTAACATTGGTTGTAATTTATGTACGTCATTTGTTAATAAATTTTTTATAAACAAATGAAAAAATTTAATAGTTAAAAAAAAATTTCTTACCCTTTTGTTGTCATGAAAAAAAAAATGATTTTTTACACAAAATTTTTTCTTAAAATCACTATTGTTCATGACTGTTTAAAAATCATTATTTTTTCATGACGGGTAAAAAAAATTTTTTTTAACTGTTAAATTTCTCCATTTGTTTATAAAAAATTTATTAACAAATGACGTAAAAAAATTGCAACCAATGTCAATTACTGTCATAGGTAGATAAAAAAAGCTCACAATTATAAAATTGCTAAAAAAAAATATTTTTATTGTTATTTCCTTCATATTTCTTAAATTTCTAACTTTAAGAAATTATAATAAACAAAATAAAAAACTCGGATCTTATTCTTATAATTGTTTTAAATTTTTAAATTAACATTTGCTACTATAAAAAAAAAATTATTTTCGGTGGTATGCTGTTTTCAGCGTCGCTACGTCTGTACTAACACTGGCGCGCGGAACTCGATTTTCGACATTAAATTAAAACTAGAAATAATGGAGGTAGAGTTCTCGGATTTGGAACTGTTTTATTGCAAATTTCCTCCTCTTTAAAAATCTTTTTGTTTCATTTCTTAGCTGTTAATATTTTTTAACTTATTAACAAAAAATTGAATATCTCGTTTTTTTCCATCTTATTTTGTTAATAACCATTGGAATTTTTTATGTGCTGTAAAATCCTTAAAACACATTTTTCTTTAGGTCATTACGAATCGAATATGAGCTATTGCTCATATTTTTAAGAGCTTTATTTCTATTTTTCAAGTTTTTTAACTTGTTTACTTCATTATATTATACTATACGAGTAATTATTTTTGATTTAAAATTCAAGATGGCGAACGACCCATAATACTGCGACGGGTGAAAAAAACACTCATTTTGCACGTGTTGCATACAATATATTTTGCAATTCTGAATTAAACTGAAAAAAATTAACGAAAAATGGAAAAATGATATCATATTAATTAATTATTAAAAGTTTGACAGCTATATTAAAAAAATTATTTTTTCTACTCTTGTTGAAGAGCACACTCATTACTTATCCGTTAATTGTTGAGAAAGTTAGACATTATTCAAAAGTGTGGAGGAATGATCATTACTCAATACCTTTCGACCAATGAAATCATCGTATTAACCATTATTCAATGGGCTGGAATTTGTTTTGTTTAGAATATATGTATCAAATTTTAATTTAATATATGTTACGTAGTAACGTGCAAGTAAACAAAGTAGTTGATCGTTTCCATATGTACACATCATACAAACATTTTATGAAATTAGAGATAGATTAAAAATTTTATTTTTTTGATTCAAAATTTATATTCAATTTTATTTAAATCAAAAAGGAAAAAAGTCGTAGAAAAAATATCGTATTCTACTCGCTTGCAATGGCTATTACTCACTCAGATGCAATACGACACTCGCCTCGTAAACTCGGTTCGTGTGGCAATTTCATCGTCGTGAATAATAGCTATCATTACCAACTCGTTGAATAATATACTATTAATATATTTCTTTTAAATTATTCATTGTATCGTTACTATACATAGATATAAATTTTTTACTTATTTTTTTTCACGCATAATAAAAAATAGATACTTTTTATTACGCGTGAAAAAGGTAAGCTGTTTTGACACTGTCACAGGCAGCTATAAAGTTAACTTTTTAATTCAAAATTGCAAAAACTCAATTTTACACTCATGATAAATTCCCCTTTGTATAAAATATTTGCACGTTAGAAACCCCAAATTGTCAGATAAGTTTGCAAAAACCGAATTTTTACATTATAAAATTCATTTACTTGTAAATTATCGGGTCTGCGTGAGCAAATTTAGGTACGCTACTTATTTATTTAAGAAAATTCTCCTGTGTGATGGGTTCAAAAAAAAATTTTTTTTTTCACTTGAAAGCAATTCACTTTGAAATGCTTCGAAGAGGAAGAAGAAAGAGTAATGGTTGATGGTAAGTTAAGATTTTCATAATTTAACCGTACTTGAAACTTTAAATGCCTTTTCTTCAAAACTGTGCTTTTCAAACCTTCCTCCATCATATCTTGAGAACGGTTTAACCGATTCACTTGAAATTTATAGGGTAGACTTAGCAAATGTAGATGCACGGAGTGAACTAACACGGAAGTAATTCAAAAATTTCGAGTAACGAAAAAGCCCCTATACCGGAACGCGATCATATGCCCGAACAGTTTTGACATTTATATATTAATGAAGTTATTTCTGAACGAAACCTCTGATAACAAAAATTATTATTAATAGAATGATTATTTTTCAATTTAAATTCACCTCGCATTTAATGTTTCCTTATTTAATTAAAGATATATATATATATATATATATATATATATATATATATATATATATATATATATATATATAGATAGATATAGATATATGATAGATATATATTAAACAGTTTTGCTGAATTTGTCTCTCTTGCTTTCGATCATTGCTTATTAATAGAAACACATGCCTTATAAATTTCAACATTTTCCAGTTAATTTTCCACGTTAGCACAATAAAAATATACAAATAATTTTAATTTCTTTTTGGGTCTAAAATATTTACTTACTGCTTTAAAATCGTAAAATTTTTAATATTCTTTTTATTTCGGAGCGTATAATCAATTGATAAATAAAAAGATATTGATTTGAAATTGCAAAATTTTACAATGAATGAAAAATTGTGACCATTTTGACATATTAGTTTTAGTAACTCTACTAAAATAAATTTCACTGTCGTTTTTTACAAAACACTAGATAGCGAAACCTTATTTATAGAAAATACAGTATTTTGATCCTTTATTTACGTCTAATACTTAAACCATTCTATTTTGTCAATTTTTATAAGCCATTTTAATTACACACCTAAAAATAGTGTTCCGATATAGGAGCTTTTACGTTATTTCTATTTTTTCCGTAACAAAATATTTAAAAAAAAATCATAAAATTTGAAACTTTTTTGAAAGTTAGTCAAAAATCCAATGTTTAATATTTTCAAATGACTCTAGTTCATTCGATGCATTTAGGCTTACAGACTAAAACGCCGTTTTTCTTTCTTTTTCAGATAAGCCAATCAGCCGAAATCGTGGAGTAAGTGAGCGTCCTTTTTTTCGAGGCGGGTGTCTTCGGAATGGTACAACTTAGATTCTAATGAAGATTTTTACTTGAAAGGGTATAGCCGGATAAGCATAGGTGAATCGGCCCCAGAAGCGAATTGTTTTAATAACTATATTAACGGTATGGTGAGGCTGTAAGTAATTGATATCTACAATTTTGGCGGCCAAAACAGAGTAGTTAAGGAAATAACTAAAAAAATTTAAAAAATTACAAATTTTTTTTTTTTTTTTTGGTAACTACTCAACATAGGAAAATAACTCCAAATCCACATGAAGACAAACACTCTAGAATATTAGACATATTTATTATCGTACCAATCCTCGTTATTAAGGATAATAAGAAGGATGTTATTTTTATAGTGTTCAAATTGAGTGACCACTTCAAAAAAAATTCGATAACTGTGCCTTAGTGCACTTAATTACTACACCAAGTCTCATCAAAATTCAAGGGGTACAACATGATAAAAAGAAAAATATCTTTCATTTCAAATCTACTGAACCGCCCCTTCAGTGGATCTGACCGATACATCAATCGAAAGTATTTTAAAAATCAAGTGTTTTTTCCTATCTCCTATAGTTTTCGAGACAATAAAGAATAGTCGAAAGAAGTATATTAAGATATAGGCTATCTGCCCCTGATAGAAAGTCCAAATAATAACTGCATTGTCGTTTATGTAACACTGCTGGTACTTCATATATGTAACTTTCCAAGACCAAAGCAAAACCATTGTAGAAATATAACAGAGAATTGTCAAAAAACGTGGTGTAGTAGGCTTTTTTAACATGTAGGATATAATGCTCATTGGATTTTAATATGGGGTATTTGACAGTATCAAAGAAAAACAATAAAAACAAATTTTAATAAAAATTGATAATAAAAGACAGCAATTTATTATGTTAATTCATCGTAACTATCATTATTTAATTTAAAAAAGTTAATATTTTTCAGCTATAAATTACGTCAGCAGAAATAGGCTGTGACGTTGCATTCTCTTATATTTCAACACTGCCGCCACTAGGGTCGCTACGTAAATTCCGGTTAGCAAACATAACTATGGAAATTAATTTGAATTTAATTAATTTTTTAAAAAATTAACAATATCTTTCCTAGTTATAAGAAAAATAAAGAGTTTTTTTCTTAGTTACATGACATCTGTTGCTATCTAAACAATGTGACGTAATTGAAGCTAATGAATGTTTTCGCGCAAATTTTGATAACAAATATTAAATTAATTTTTTCTAACGATTTTCGAATAATGTTGAGAGTGTTGTCCTTCATGTGGATTTGGAATTATTTTCCTATGTTGAGTAGTTACCAAAAATAAAATTTTGTAATTTTTTAAATTTTTTTAGTTATCTCCATAACTATTCAGTTTTGGCCGCCAAAGTTATAGATATCAATTACTTACAGCCTCACCATACCGTTAATATAGTTATTAAAATAATTCGCTTCCGGGGCCGATTCACCTATACTTATCCGGCTATACCCTTTGTTTTACATACTCTTAAGGTAGTAATAAATAAATGGTAAAAAACTAAAAGTTCTATCTTATCATTAGTCGTCAAAAAAAATTCCTAATAAATGCTTGAAAAGCAGGCCATTACACGGGAGAACCCCCTTAAGGTACTATTAATTAATGTTTTTTTTTCCTGTTGCAAATGATTTGAAGTAAAACGAGAACCGTTGTTTTAGGTAGTTTACACATGGGTCACTTTGCCCACATGTACTCTAGACTAGAGAAACAAACAAATATCGCAAAACTTATAGCCCACCACAACTAGACAACACTTGTAGACTGTAAAAATATGAGAATCATCAAAATTTAAAACTACGAGTTTTTGGCTTTTTCACTTTATGAGAGAATTACCCATTTACTTGCTTTTAACATAATAAAATTCCAACAACTTCAGTTACAGATGAAACAAAGTAAGTATATAAGTTGATCAAATTCGACAAAAATTTCACCTTTAGAAAATAGTACATCGTGAATATTTATAAAAGGTATTTCCACTAAAATTGTTAATAAAGCAGAAAAGAATAAAATACAGGCCACTTCTATTGGTTCAACCTAAAAAAAAATAAATATTATAGTATTTTCACGAGCGTATTTTTAACTTCAAACTTGAATTAATCTTACTAGTAAAAACGTTTTAAAAGTCTCAGAATATCTTCGCCGGCCAATATTATAAAAAAATACTGGAAACTGTACTAAATAAAAAGAGTACGCAATTTTTGTGAATAATTTAAAACCATGCCAGTTAATAAAATTTTCAAACCAACCTATATTAAATATAAAAATAAATACATAATATAGCATTTAAAATTCAAAATATATATAATATATTCATTGTACCGGAATAATTGTTGTTCACAGCATAAGTTCCCCAAAAAATGAAAACACCCCAAATTATAGGAGAGAAGGCATTAAATAATGCAGAATGAAATGCATTATAGTGATAGCTTTTTATAGCCATTGGAAAGGGGCCAATGACTATTCCAATACCAAGAATACTTCCGATCAACCAAAACAATCGAACCTGATTCTAAGGTAAGTTGTTAAAATAATGATGATTGTCTTAGGGATGTGTTTATAAATTTAACTAACCTGAGTTAGTGAAACAATAATTTTCTTATTTATTACGTAAGCCATTAAAACTCCGAAAAGGTAAATGGTTATTCGATGTGTAGGTAATATATATGAATAGTTTGCCGTATCAAACAGCTGTTGTACGCTGTAAAAATAAAAGATCAGTTACTAAAAAAAAGTAAAATTTTTCTGAGAAAATTTACCTTATTCCATAATAAACTACTGATCCTAAGTTATAGTTAAAAGTTTTCCATCCCCTCAAAATTGTTGAAAGTAAAGCGACTAATCCTGTAATGTATAATCCCTTTCTTTTGTGGTACCATAGTGCATAAGCAAATAACGGACATACTAGAAAAAGTTGCATATCCATGCCAATTTGATGTGTATGTGTAAAACACTAATATTGTAATTAAAATAAATTAATTGGATTTAATTACACAAATATATTTTTATACTTACCATATTTTCGAAACCAAAATAGTTATGAATGAATAGAAAATTTTTCCACATATTTTTCTTACATAGTTCAGAATGTATAACAACAACTTGAGGCCAAAGAGGTCCTGAACCCAAATTTGGTAGATGATAAGTACAAAATAATATTAGCGCTAGCATATTTGGAAGTATTCTGTAGATACAAAATTCTATTATTTAGCAGGCATAAATTATTAACTACAGTCAAGTTCCAAAGAGCAATTGTCTCCTACATAGATAAGAAAAATCTTCGAGAATTAAGCACTCAAATATTGTTGTAATGATGAAAATGCCGGAGAGAGAAATATATCGTGTGAAGTATCATTTGAAATAGCTATTTCTAAGGATTCTAAAAGTATTTTTTATAATTTTTGGTCAGTTGCTTTAATGAGATAGCTCAAAATTTGTTAAAAATGACCGTCCTCTTGATTTCCTAGGTTTCTAAAGCTAAAATTTTGATTTTGATTTGAACTTTTTTACAACTAGTATATCTTGAGTCATAGATTACACGAAAACTGCGGCTTTTTTGACAGCCTAATAATTGTTGAAAAAAAATTTTTAAATAACAATATGAGACAATAAGATTTAAAATAAATATATATATATATATATATATATATATATATATATATATATATATATATATATATATATAAAACAAAAAAGTTTAATTTTTCCTATTGACTGTTCACTGTACGAAATCCTAATTGTGCGAACCCAACTCAATATTGGCCGATTTTTTCAAATATATTATTTATGTTGTAGTCATTAAAACCAGTGAAAGAAATTTGGATTTTTTTTTTTGCTCGCCAATGGTATTTTTTGCGGGAAATAAAGAAGAAGAAAAATGGACGTTTCATTTTTCTTTTTTTGTTCGCCAGTGTCATTTTGGCGCAAAAAAGATAATTTCTAAAGCACGGGCGTATGAGCCAAATTCCCTCAAGGACGCAAAATTTGTAGTTCCGCCTCTGATTGGTATCTATATAGAAAGTATTTTAATAAGGATCTAAGAATCTTATATTGATAAAAATAGTGAAAATAAAACTGCAATATCAATAAAATTTGTTGTTTTAAAAAAATAAAAAAATTCTCAGTCGCTTCTTTTTATCTAGCTAGAAAGAAACTATAATTTTTCAAAAAATGAAACCCAAATGCTTTTCGAAGACATAACCACTTACTGATGCTAATTTTTCAAGTAACAGAAATAATACTACCTTATAAGACGAGCTCTTAAACGTTTATGAAATAATATGCGTCCACTGGATTTAAGTTCGGAAAAAAATGCATTTGCAGTCAATAGGCCACTCAAATAAATAAAAGAATCAGTGTAAATAATTGCTGTACGACCAATAACAGTCCAAGGGCGCCCAAAGTGCTAAATTAGAATCAAAAATAATAAGAAACTGTTTTGTTAACTTTCTGTTTATAATATACTCACTTCTGCCATTTCTGTCCTATTTATATAAGGATTATATAACAAAGCCATTGACTTATGAACCAATAACAAAGCAAAAGCATTTAAACATCGTAAACCATGTAATCCTTTAATTTCATCTCTTTTATCAAAATTTGTTAATATCCGGACATTTTTTTGAATGGCAAAACATTTAATGATCCGGTAAAATTTACCTATCAATCAATATGAGGTCAAACTTTTAAGAGGTCGAAGTACGTATGAAAATTTCAATTTTTACCTTTTCCTTCTAATTCAATATCTTTAAATTCACAAATTGTTCCACATACTGTCAGAAGAAAAAGAACTTGAAAGAAAATACTGAAAACATTAGAATTTTTACAATTAATGTACAAAACTATATTTTAATTAAAGTAATGTTTAGTTAAAGCATAGTTTGAAGTAATAAATTATAAAACGTACCTTGCCAACATATGCCCTGATAGAAAGTTAATTGGTTTTTCTAATGATTTTTTAACGTAAGAAGAGCACATTGAATTATCTATGTGTACAGAAAAGTTAATTTTGTTGTTAAATATTTTAAGTTTATGATACATTTCATTTTGTAAATCTTCTGCTTCGCAACTGGACGGGATGCATATTCCCCAGTTAAATGAACTAAATTTTGGAACTCGATGACCGTGCTAAAATATTGCATTTATAAATAGGTAAAGTATTTTATAATAGAATATTATGTAATACTTTTGTTTTAAAAATCAGCCTATGTTTGTTTGAATTTGGCACCACTAGTTTCGTACCCCACTCTCTCTTAGGAAAAGTTATTTTTATTTACTTGAATTAGTAAAAACAAAGTAATTTTGTTACAGATATTGTTTATTCAGTGACCATTTTACTAATATAGCAAGAAGTGTTTTGCCCATTGAAAAAATTTTTGTCTAGATATTGAGAAGAGAAACTGATAAGATTTTGAAACGAAGTTAACAATTTTTAGACTTTCTGCAGGTCTGTTTCTTTGTTTACATTACATGTAAAAACGAAAACGAAAAAGTTACTTTAAAAAAAGAAAGTTTCAAAATAAACATTTCAAAGAGAATTTTCTACATTTTATTTCACCAGTAAGTACCAGTATAATCGGCGTATAGTAGAAACTGAGATAACTATAGAGCACCTTTGACCTAAAAATATAATATGTTTAAGCTGGATAGCTGGATTTGTAAAAAAACAAAAAAAAAAAAGAAATTTTCGTGAGTCTACATGTTTAATGTCTAAAGAGAGACATTTCGCCTAGAGATGATATTTATAAAAAATAAAGAACTCTTTTCATAAAGTTTAAAACGTACATCTGTAATGTTACTTCTTATTATGTAATGTGAATGAATCATAGAATCAATAACTTTGGTCAATTCACTTTCACGCAATAATTTAATATCAATATTTGCTAAGCAATATTTTCCATATACTGATTCTAAATTTTCAAACTCTTTTATTATTGACAAGCATTGATCAAAATCTCCATACTGATTTAAATTTCCATTCAAAATTCCAGCGGGTAATTTTGCTGAGGAATCAAACACTAAAAATAGAAATTTATTATTAATACATTAATTGAAAACAATTAAATATTTTTTGCAATTCCAGGACTAAAATACTAGGAGGAATTTGGTCCCCCATAATAGGAAGTAAAGTGTCACTTTTAGTCCCAAGGAACTAAATAGTATATTATACACCAAGAGAGTAAAGTGTAACTTTCAATCCGGAGTGTGAAGTTTGTAATCAGAGGGCCTGTAAAGGCCCGACGACAATAATTCACATGATGGTTGTAAAAACACTTTAGTCCTATGGCATATATGTATTATTTTTTGCAATTCCAAATAATTTAAAATTACAAAATTTAGGAAAAAATTATTTAAATGTCAACCAAATTGTATGAAACAATACTAAATCAAGTATACTTTGAAAAAATCAAACAAATTAGACAACACAATAAAACTGTTTATCTACAAGTTTGAGTTTATTATTTTAAATTACCTAGCAACGCTATTTAAGTTAAATTTCGATTGCTAATTGGTGATTCTCTGTAAATTCTGCTTGTTGATTGACCGGGAACAAAAGTATATTTAGTCCCTTAGGACTAAAAGTGACACTTTACTCCCTATTATGAGGGACTAAATCATGTATATTAGTCCCGGAATTGCAAAAAATATTTTTACTCCCACTGTTAACCCAGTCAAGAAGCATAATTTACAGAGTATCACCAATCAGCAAGCGAAATTTAAATTAAATAGCGTTGCTCCATAGGTAATTAAAAATAGTAAAAAAATATAAACTTTTAAATAAATACAAACAGTTATATTGTATTGTCCAAGTTGATTGATTTATCCAAAGTATAACTTGATGTAATATTTTTTTTAATCTATACAATCTAATAACATTTACAAGGAGAGGGTACGACCTAGGAAATTGACTTCGGGATGAGATTTCGCAGGACTATGGACCCTCCAAAGATTAATTAATTGTTAAAATATAAAGACCCACTGACCAGTCAATTTCGAGAAAAACTCTAGCTTCTAACTTCATTACTGAATGTTTATATATAAAATATTGCTGTGTCAAATCAACGAATAGGTAGCAGAGTCGGTAACGTGCTAGACTGGCGATTAGAGTGCACGGGTTTGATTCCGACTGACAGCAAGTATTAGTATTTTTTTTAATTTTGTTAATTAAATATTAAAATTAATAAATTTCAAAAATAAATAATTATTTCTAGCAATAAATATCATAAATTAAAATATAATTGTATTTTTTTGTTAATTCATAACCATTTTTTTACTGAATACTTTTTTTGAAAGTAATTTGGTTTTTTTTTTAAACAGGTAAATAATAAAATTACCAAAACCATTTTTAAATTAAAAAAATTAAGAATTTTATTGACTATAAATTTACTTATAATTATATACAAGAACCGGAATGATAATTTTTATGTTCGTGTACAAAATCGTCTTTTATCAATTGTGCCAGATACAAAAATATTTTCTGTTTTGAATGTTTTTATAAAAATTATCATTCCGGTTCTTATATATAATTATAAGTAAATTTATAATTAAAAAATGGTTTTGGTAATTTTATTATTTACCTGTTTAAATTTAGTTGTTTAAAGTTACGAATTAAAAAAAAAAAATACAATTATATTTTAATTTATGATAATGTTAGAAATAATTATTTATTTTTTAAATTTATTAATTTTAATAGTTAATTAACAAAATTTAAAAAAAAAATGTAATAATACTTGCAGTCAGTCGGAATTGAACCCGTGCACTCTAGTCGCCAGTCTAGCATGCTACCGACAGCACTACCTATTCGTTGTTTGACACACCAATAACTTATATATCAACACTCAGTAAATGAAGCTAGAATTTTAAAAGTGTTTTTCTCGAAATTGACTGACCAATGGGTCTTTATATTTTAATAATTAATTAATCTTTAGAGGGACTACAAGCCTGCGAAATTCCATCCTGAAGTCAATTTCCCAGGTCGTGCCCTCTCCTTGTTAGATAATTTTTTTTTAATTTTATAATTTTAAATTAGCCGGAATTGCAAAAAATAGTATATATGCTACGGTTAATATGAGAAAACTTTCATTACGCGTACTAGCCAGCTAAATCGCGAATCAGCCAAAGATGCCGGATAATATGTGACGAAATGTATGTATTTCAAACATTTTCGGTAATCATCTGGTTTCTACGCGATTTATCCGAGGGGTTCCGGTTATAACCAACGGCCGTTGGTTAATATACAGTTTTTGTAACTTTTAGTTAATAATTTCGCATCAAATAATGAGATAAGATCGCAGGTACATTCCGCCTTCATCCTTCGAACTTATCACAATCCTATGTGTATTTTCCGCACTAAGCGATTGAAAATAAAACTAATTATTTTTTGATAAAATTATATTTAGCTGATGTTAGTAGATGATATAAAAACTAGGTGATGAAGTTAGTTAAACTCAGGTTAGTTTAGTTAGTTTTGACAATATACTTCGACTTTCTTGATGTAAGGCCGGATTTACACGAGTTTAGTAACTAAAGCAGGTTACTAAAGCAAGTAGCTAAATTGAATAATTTTTTTGTTTAGTGGCTGTCTACACACAATTTAGTAAATTGATTTAGTATTAGTTGAAGTAGTAATACATAACCTAGTAAAACTAAATTAAAAATGGTACATAGTCATCAATAAATTCGTTGTGCACTATAAAAATGTATCAGATATGTTTGAACTGACTTGTTGGTTCGACCTTTTAATGTATTTATATATGATTTGTCCCAAATATATTCCAAAAAATGGAAAAAAAAATATTATATATATTTTTTTATTATTATTAGATGAAGAGTGGTTGTCACACGAATTTCAGTTTTTTATCGAGTTGCCTTCAGTGACTTTTTTTGATATTTATAATTTATATACTACAATAAGCATAAAAATTCCTAAAAAAATATTTGCAATAAATAAATATTTACGCGCCTATATTTGTATATTTGAATCTACTAAACACTTGACTAAACTAATATGTTTACACTGGTACAAATAACAGCAAGTTAAAAAAAAATAAAGTGGGGGTAAGCTACTTGCACAAGTAAATAGAACAGGCTTTTATTTACTTGACTAAACAGATTACTAAATTTCTTACTTGCACTTGCACTAAATACAACTGTCTACATGACAAAAGTAACTAAATTTAGTAACTAGATTAAGTAACCTGCTTTAGCTACTAAACACGTGTAAATACGGCCTAATATTGTGCGTGTGTTGAAAAAATAAATATTTAAACCAAGACATCTTGGATACAACACGTTCTAAGTGATTTGTGTTAGCTAATAAAAGAATCTTTTGCGTATTCGTGTATTATCCATAACATTCGTATAATACGCGTATTATACGGTTAATTCACGTATTTTCTATTTCATGCGTATTAGCCGTAACAAATACACCGTGTTTCTTTTGAGCCATCGACTGATTTGTTGTCCTCGGGCCTTTACAGGCCCTCTGGCAAAAATTTCACACTAGAAACTAACAGTCACACTTTTGTCCCTTGATGTATAATATATTATTAGTATTAGGAATTAACAATTGAGATACTTACTTTTTAAAGCCCATACCTCCCCCAATTTCAAATCATTTTCAAATATGACGCTATGTCTTAAGCAATTTTTTTTCTTACTTGACTTAGGTACAAAATGTGCTGGAAACTTTTTCCATGCATAGGTAACGGAGATATTATCACTAACCGCATTATTATTGATTTCAAAACAATTTTCCGTTATACACTGATTTAATTCTGTAGAGAAATTTTGAGCTACAAATTTTGACTGCGTAAAATTTTCAATTTTAAAATTTAAATGTTCATCACAGTTATGAAAATGTATAAAAATTTGTAAAACAAAAAAAGAGTAATATAAATTACAAATACTTTTCAAAAACATTTTAATAGATAAAAAAAAAATAATAATATTTAATAATAAATCAAGCTGCTTTATATATAAAAATAATTTCCATAAATTTATTTTTACAACGCAGTGACGGCTGACTTCAAAAACAGTCGTATGTAGTACAGTGCTAGAAAATGACTGGACGAGTCTAAAGTGCACTCACCACAGACCAATGAACATATTAGATACTATATTAAATAGACTAATTATATAAATGTATAACTGAGGCAGCCAGATACGACCAAGTTCCGCTTTAATAGTATTCTGTAATATAGTAATCAATGCAATAACCGATTGTATCTGTAGTAACGTTTTCAAATAATTACTGTCAAAAAATAATATTGGTAATAAAATTTTACTTTTTTGAAAAGAAACTGCAAAATTTTGAAAGAAATAAAGTGATATTCGTTTTATTTTCAAAATACGTACGTATACAAATTAGGTCCGGCAATAATTATAGCCGGATTTACTCAAACATAGACATTATATTATATTCTTTAAATCTCACCCGTCTCACCATGTTACCTGCTTCAAGAAAAATGCCTACAAACTGGCTTTACGTTTTGTCTAGTAGTATAATATAATAATGTTCATTGGTCTGTGGCACTCACACATTTTTAAAATATAAAAGTTGATTTTTTGTAAAGTAAAAATCGTTTTTAATTTTGTCTAACTTCATCTTTTAATTAAAACCTATTGATTTTGTATTCACTTGTTGTTAGAGTTACCAACCATACTTTATAATAAAGTATCCTACTTTATTTTTCCTAAACATACTTTATACTTTTGCATAAAAATAAAATATGCTAAAATACTTTATTTTTTGAATCTTGACTGTAATTACACTAAACAGAACTTTCCAATACGTAATTCCCAAACAATTTATTAAATATTAAGGTGGATGATTACCTATATTCTGAATCAATAATACTTAAAGAAATCCAGAAAAAATCTACTAATAATAACAAAGAATAATTTGCAAAGAAAAATAGGTACTATTGAAAAACGGCAATATAATATACTTAAAAATGCATGTGATAACTTACCAAATATAAAAAAAATCTTATTTGCTCTCTGTTCCCGTAACCCTAGCTTTCACTGAGAGAGTTTTTTCGGAGATGAATGTGAAGTGGCGAACAGAGAGAAATAAATCCTCGATAGATTTAATAGAAAATGAATTATTGATTTATTTAAATCTAAACTTAGATTGTAAAACTATCTATAAAACGTTCATAGATAATAAAGATTGTTAGTATGTGCTAAAAACACAAAAAATACTTTTTTTCTGACAAATACTTTATTTTTTCTTATTCAAAAGATTAGATACTTTTATTTTTCTCAAAAAAAGTTGGAAACCCTACTTGTTCTTGTTAATTTTGACGTACATATATTTAACGATGGAATTAAGTGATACAAGCAAAAAAAAGGAGGAATCAATTCGGGACGAAAGGGAACCTTGCAGAAGTGAAGGGAAACCTTACATCAACTGTAAAAACTTGTTGGTGGAAAGAAAAACTGAGCCTATGTAAAAAAAAAAAAATTTATTTCTAATATACAATGTTATTACTTACATGTTATTAAATACTTACAGCCATTATTATTTACAAATACTTACAGCCATTTTCAAAATATCTTAGGTTAAAAAAAAGGTTCAAAACTTGGTTTCTGAAATTCGTTTTAGTATTTGATACCAGTTAATCAAAAATTTACTTTCAAAAATAAGAGACCTGCATTTTTTTATCGGCCATCTTCCACATTTATGGGATGAAACCAGCCCCTAAAGTTAGGGGTTCAAATCTTATTTCTTAAGATATCTCAAAAACAATAATCGAGAGAGGAAAACTTTAAATTGATAAAATGTTACTCTTTGAAAGACCTATTCACCTGTATAGGTTAAACCAGGGTCGGGTTCATAAGAGGGGCTGGAGGGGTGAAAATGGTGTTAAATTTTCTTGTACAGCCTGAGTGATTTAATTTATTAAATTTTTACCATCAAAAATAGAAACAGCACCAAAGATTAGGGGATACAGGTTTATGCGTTTTTCCGAAATATGTGTGGTATCCAAAACATATAAGGAAGAACAACATAGGGTAGATTATATTACATTATTATTGGTTGCAAGTACCTTATCTATTTTGTTATTTTTATGTTTATTTCATTACGAAAATATAAATTCTTGCTTTTCGATAATGATTCATGTATTTTTCAGTACTTAATTGGTAATTTAACCAAGTGTGGTTATTTCTATATTTTGTACACCTATTTCTGTCAAAGTTCTCTGGTCTACAAATGCTAATGAATATTCGGCAGGTGATAATCTCTTCTGTTCAACAAATCAATTACCTTTATCTTCTTACAAATTCTTTTTCAACCAAATAAACGCGGTTTATTTCTTTCTCAACATTCAAACTACCTTTCTTATTCATTTTTGTATGCTTTGCCAATCCGATTTTCCAAATCACAAAATATATTGCAAGGCACCTGAACAGTAAACGAAAGATTACTGCTTCTTGTCGAGCATTCATTAATATAGGCAAACCAGAGAACTTTCGCAGAAATAGTTATAAAAGATAAAATGTAGAAGGTATTTGCAAATCAATAATAATACAATATAATCTATCGTATTTTTTTCTTCTTTATATGTCTTGAATACCACACATATTTCGGAAAAACGCAAAAACCCGTACCTCGTAATTTTTGATGCTCTTTCTATTTATGATGGTAAAAATTTAATACATTAAATTACTCAGGCTGTACAAGAAAATTTACCGCCATTTTCACCCCCCCCAGCCCCTTTGATGAACCCGACCCTGGTTTAACCTAAGCAGGTGAATAGATCTTTCAAAGAGTAACATTTCGTCAATTTAAAGTTTTCCTCTATCTCTTGTAATTTTTGGGATATTTTAAGAAATACAATTTGAACCCCTAACTTTAGGGGCTGGTTTCACTCCTTAAATGTGGAAGATGGCCGATAAGAGAAAAAATACGGGTCTCTTATTTTTTCTTATTCTACACACCAGTGAAGTTTCATCAAAACTGCGAATTTCACTCTGGGTGCATTTCCTTGTTAGTATGTTTACGTTATTCTGAATAAAATTTTTCATCCATAAGAAGAGAATAGTACAAAATTTTACAGCAGTATATGAAGCTTACCCTATCTAATAAATAAAAAAATTGGTTCAGGTTTTTTTTTTTAAAGTTCTTTAACAAAACAAAAATGACTAACTTAAAATCAAATTTTGGGCACTTAAGTCTCTTTTTGAAGTCCAGCCTTCATTTCTGCAACAAATTGCAAAATGAAGGTATTTTTTTTCAACAGTAGTAACAGTTTTCCAACGAAACCTACCCTATTTTGCACGTGTTGCATACAATATTTTCTACAATTTTGAATTTAAATGAGTTTTAGTCAATTATCTACAACATATCGAAAATTCAACTTCCTAGGGCGATTTGCGGGGAATAGAGAGGGAGAAAGTATTTTTGAAGAGGTCTGACACGCCTAAAGCCCCCTAGAATCAATCTAGGGAGTTGAAATTTTGTATGTTGATAGAGTTGGCAACTAGGGTGTGCTTTTTGAGGGTTTTAATATTTAACACTCACCCCCACCATTTTCCCGCCAAATTTCATGCTTTTTGAACGTTTTCGAAGTTTGTGTCACGCCCATAGGCACCTCTAAATAAGCCTAGAGGGATGAAATTTTGTATTCGGATTAAGTTAGTATCCAGGGTGTACCTTTTGGAGGTTTCAATTTTTGACCCTTACCCCCACAATTTTTATGCGAAAATTTCAAACTGTTTCGTGTTTCTCAATGAGTTTGTCAAAGCTATAGATCCCTCAAATAAACCTAGGGGGCTGGCAGTTTGTATATGGTTTAAGTTAGTATCCAGTTGTGCTTTTCGGGGGTTTCAATTTTAATCCTCACCCCCACGATTTTTACGCCAAAATTTCACGATTTTTCGTGCTTTTTGGTGGGTCTGACACGACTAGACACTCTCGAAATAAATCTAAGTTCATTTAAAATAACTTGACCCTTTTCTTATGTGAATTCAATAGTAATAGTGGTCAACCCATTTGAAATCTACATGTATTGAGTTAGTATCCGGGGTGTGCTTTATAGGGATTCCACATTCCTTTGCCCTCCGCTTCTACTGTTTTACATCGAAATTTAATGGTATTTTTATGTGTGTTTGAAATGATTTATTTTCATAATAATAATATGCAAATAGGCATAGTAAATTTAAAAAAAAAAAAATGAAATAACTGTTATCACAGATGTAATAAATAAAGTAATTATAATAGTATATTATTCAACGAGCTAGTAATGATAGCTATTACTCACGAAGATGAAATTGCGACACGAGCCGAGCTTGTGAGGCGAGTGTCGTAATGCATCTAAGTGAGTAATAGCTATTGCAAGCGAGTAGAATACGATATTTTTTCTACGACTTTTTTCCTTTTTGATTTAAATAAAATTGAATATAAATTTTAAATCAAATTTTTAAGCTATTTCTAATTTCATTAAAAGTTTGTATAATATTATGTATAAAGCGATCAAAACAAAACATAAACTACTTTATTTACTTGAACGTTACTAGGCAATATATATTAAATTAAAACTTGATACATACATATATACACAAAACAAAAGCAAACCCATGGAATAATGATTAAGAGCGGGGTTTCATTGGTTCCCGCTGTGATTTCATTGGTCAAGAGGGTATTGAGTAATGAACATTCCTCCACACCTTTGAATAATGCTTAACTTTCTCGACAATTAACGGATATATAATGAGTGTGTTCTTCAATAGGAGTAGAAAATGTTATTAACGTCACTTTTTATTTATAAAATAGGAATTTTTGGTTTTTTGGAAAGAAAAAATGGACCTCAGAAAGTCCTTTCAGTTCACTTTTAAAGGTCCTCTTTTAACATTTAAGCAGTAAAATCACAAATTCCAATGACATTTAGATATCTTAAAAATATCGAAGATGAGGGAAAATTCAACTCCCTTGATGGGGCTCTGCTGCACATGGCGTTTTTATTTTATAAATCTATCAATTTTTGAATTCTTACATTTTTCAGGATCATATGCATGGTTAATTCATAAGTTCATCAAATTATAAATTGATAAAATAAAAAATTTTGATGAATGTAATTAACATTTGTATAATTTATTCGTATCAATAAATAAATAAATAAATGTTATTTATATTTATTTATTTTGATATATTTGTAGGGTAACTTTGGTAACATAATTAATAATTTAATAAATTTTGTAAAACAAGGAAAAAGATTAATGAACATACTGGGATTTGAACACGGGACCATACACTACGTGTATGGATCATTCTTAACCACTAATCTGTTCACAAGCTCACTAGCCGATATTAAATAACTTAAAAGTATGTTACGTATATTTTTGTTTATACTTCAAGTAAAAATATCTCGGGTGTGTTTGAGAGGTGAATCTCTAGTAGTTTACATGGATGTGATGCTCTAGTAGTAAACGAAATCCGATCAAAATCGGTGAGAGGAATATCTGGACCCTTCTTTGTAAATCTGATTTTGTGATTTTAACATATTGTAATAAAAAATCTCTACATAATCGTCGGAGATAAAAAAAAAGATGCGAATTCCATGTTAGATTCAAAATTGACATTATTTATAAATTCCAATAGGAAATTAAAAAACGACAGAGACCATTTCACCCCTTAAAGTTGGGTTTAATTTTAATATGTTTTTCTAGAATCTAATCTAAATAAACTTGAATATACCTTTTTTCCAATATTTTTTAAAGGACAGGTTACTTAGTCTAAGATCAGTGAACTATTTGGTAAATCTAATAGAAATTGTGCCTAATATTTGTTTAAAAAATTTTAAAATATTTACAAGAAAACGCTTGACAAACATTGAAAGTTCTTTACAAATATCACTGTCCCTGGATAAAAAAATTTACAGTTATGTTTATTTAACAATGTTACTATATTCTAATATGGCCGCCCATGGTAGAGGTCAAAGTTAATTAATTACAATTATTGACTGGACAAATACAGTTAATTAATTACAAAACAATTAATACCGTATTGTTTTTAATATAATACAATACAATATGAATTTTTTGTAGCTATATTATGTAAATTTTAGTAATAGATACATTATCACATATAAGACCTACTTATGAATTACAAAACATGGCATTTATAACAATTACAGTTTTTTAGGACAGTATAAATTTTAGCCTAAACCAAAAACAATAAAATATAGTATTGATAACAAAAATCAAAAAATTTTCAAAAATTATATTTTAACTGTTAGTGCATTCTGAGCTTAACTCTAGTTTCACTTCCACAAATTCAAAAAATTCTAGTTAAATTGTTAACACATCATAACATGATTTTTTTTATCGGTGGCCAACTTTGACAATTTCTGACCTAAATATTTGTGATTAAATTACATCTAGCAAACATTAAGTAAGATAATAGGTACATACTTACATGACGGGGTCTTTTGATAAAATTCAGTGAGAAACATAGCTTCATTACTAGATTCAAATTTTTCCGAGTCAGCGTGACAAACCTACCGAAAAACACGAAAAAACAAAATTTTGTCGTAAAAATGATAGGGGTGATGGGTGCAGTGTGCCTTCTGGGAACCCCCAAACGCACACTTTGGACACTAGCTGATTCAGTATGCAAAATTTCAATCTCCTAAATTTATTCTGGAGAACTGTAGGCACGTCAAAGCCCCGATAGGTTGCAAGTAAATGATCTGGACATTATATCCAACTAGTTTGAAAAATTTTTATCGTGTTAGCTCCCCTCACCACTTTCTTGAATATTAAGATAGACAAGATGGCGACATAGTTAACATCTAGTATGGTTACTCTTGCAAAGACTTGTAAAAACTGAAAATTTGTTGGATATCAATCAAACAGTAACAAGTGTTTTGGAATCAAAAGCACTTAACAACATTTTGAAGAGTGTAATTGAAACTGCAGTTCGAGAAGCTGTAAATCCTCTTGTAAAAGAACTTACAGAGGTTAAGTTACAATTAGAAAAATATAAAAGTCATCCACAAAATGTCGTTTCAAAAAAACAAATTGTGTCAAATAAAGGTGATCATAAAATGTCTGTTGTAGTACACGCGAAAGATACAAGTGCAAATAATAATCAAGACTCAAATAATCAAAAGTCTGAAGTTTCCTCAGTTATCACTTTGGTAGAAAAAGATGAAAATTCTGCAAATATGGAAAATACTGAAGAGGATTTTAAAGTTGTAAAATATAAAAAGAGACGTGTGGTTATTGGGAAAAGTACTGAAAACAATATGTTTCAAGCTGCTGAAAAAAAACTAACAATGAACGTAGGCCGTGTTAGAAAAGATATGGAACCGGAAGCTGTAATTAATAATTTAAAAAAGAAATTTCCGTCTGCAAATTTTGAATGTGAATTACTATCCGATAAAGAAAGAAACCGCAGTTTTAAACTGGTAGCCCCAGAAGAGCTGGAAGATGAACTCTACAAAGAAGAAACTTGGCCAAATAACGCTATCATTAAAAAATTCTTTTTTCGGAAACCAGCAGCAACAATCAAGTGAATTTTGTCTGACAATAATTCATCAAAATGTTCAATGTATTTGTAATAAAATTACAGAATTTTCACTATTTTTAGAAGATTACAAACCAGATATAATTTGCATTTCTGAACACTGGTTAAATGGTGATGAAGACATAATTATGAATTTTCCTAACTACAAAGTATTCAATTTTCGTAGTAGAATATCGTTCAAAAATGGAGGTGTCTGTATGTTAGTGAAAAATAATATTATGTGTGAAAAAATATCTGAAATAGAAAACTTATGTTTGGATAAAATTTTTGAATGCTGTGGTGTAAAGATACTTTGTAATCAACTAAAAGTATCTGTTTTGACAATTTATCGTTCTCCTAATTCAGACATACAAATATTTTTTGAAAAACGAATACATTTAAAATTTTTTTTGTAAACAAAATAATGTTATTATAACTGGTGATCTGAATATTGATGTTTTCAAGACTAATAATAATGAAGTACAAATATTACGTGAAATGTTAAACTCTTTTAATCTTCAATTAACCATTAATACCGTAACGAAAGTAACTGCGTCTGTACGATCCTGTATTGATAATATTATAACTAATGTAAATTCATTTGAATCAAGTGTTTTGAAAACATTATTTTCGGATCATTTCGCTCAGTTTTAAGCTTAAATTTGGGAGAAAATCTTATGACTAATTCTCATAGAGACATCCAATATCGTCGCAGTTTTTCTAAACTTAACATTCAGCATTTTAGTTTCTTGCTCAGATCGTATAATTGGCGGTCGATTTTAAATGATTTTAATTTTTTGACCAGTTTTAGAGAATTTTATGAAACTCTTAAACATATTTTTAATATTTCGATACCCTTCGTACCTTTCAAAACGCCTGCTGTTGATAAAAAACATATTAAACCTATGTGGATCAATTGCAATCTTGAGAAATCGAAACGAGAGCTCTATGATTTATTTATTTTAAGCCGAGATAATCCCGATTTGTTAATACATTACAAAAATAAATATAAGAAATATAAATCAGAACTTGATCTGGAAAAATCCAAGTGTATCGAGACAACCATTGCTATTTCAGGTAATAAAAATAAAGCTATTTGGGAAATGTTAAAAACTGAAACCAATATAAAACAAAATTCTAAACCTAAAATTGGAAATGTCGATTTTAATGGAAATGTTATTCAAGATACTTATATAAAAGAACAATTTAACGATTTTTTCATAAACTCAGTATTAAATTTAACTAAGTCACGTAATTTATCAAGTTGCTCCTACAACCAGACAATGGACCATTTTCTCAAAATTTGCAATTATCTGACACCAGGGCGGCGACACGGGCAGTTTGGGACTACATCTCTATGATTAAGATTTTAAAATTTAAAAATTACTACCGTAACCTGCTCTGACTGTATCATTAAAAATGGAATTGACAGAAGTTGGTGTTAAATTAAAACTTCCAATAGTTAAAAATAATCGTAAAGCAACTTTAAAGAGACGATTTCAGTGGCGAAATTTAGATGAAAATGCTAAAAAATCAAATCGTGATTCTATGTTGGACATTAAAAATTCTTCAACTCAAACCACAAATGTAGATAAGATAGATGTTAATACGGAAACATATATGAAGAAATATATATTAAAAAAATGGTTAACGAAGTAAAAAATTTACGTAAACATTTAGAAAATGCTTCTTTTGGTGTGGAAGTATGTAAAAAAAATGAAAAAAATTTCATTTTTATACTGGATTGACTCCCGAACAGTTTTCCGCATTATTTGAATTTTTATCGCCATCATCTTCAATTCGTATTTGGCAAGGAATAAAAAGAAAAAAAAATTATAAAAGAAATAGTAACAATCAGGGTTACCAGATTTTCGAACCTATATTATGTGATCAGGGTCGTAGAATTATAGTACCAACCCCAAAATTATGTGACAAATCGAAATTAAACAAAAATTCGACAAAAGATCTAAATTTTAAGTAATTTGAAATAATAAAATGATTTTCATGCACAATTTCAAGTCAATATTGATTTTTTTTTTCAAGCTAATCCGTCAATGCATATATAAACAATAAAAATGTATAGAAAAATGATAAAATCATTTCAAAGAATCGCAAAATAATTATTGATTGCAAAGTTATTTATTGGTATTCGTTGTATTATTTACCTTATACAATACAAACTGAAAAAAACTCTACCAAGTATACTATTTGGTATTTGACTAGTTATATAAATAAATTGATCAACTAAACTAGCTTTGCAATGTAGGTACCTATGTTTACATTTTTATGCCATTCCAGAAACTGATCAACAATCAACACCTAGGACTAGGATTAAAAAATTACCTACATAACCTACCTAGACAATTGCTGTAATTCTCGTGTTGAGTGAGGTTAGCTTCATTTATTCTTTAAGACATGAGCGCTTCCTAGCGATAAACAAACAAAAGTAAAATAATATTCTATACATATTCTAATATTCTATAATACTCATAATATTTTTTGCTTATTCAAAAATAATCAAATTATAGTACATTAGCGTCACATAGGTACTGTTTGTTAGGACATAGTACATTAAGATGGATTTATGTGACTTGTACTATAATTATGTGACGTCTGGTAACCCTGGTAACAATATTAAGAGACTTTCATTTCAAAATCAGTTGTTTTTTTTAACTCTTTGTCGACTTCGTTGTGGTTTTTTGATTGAAGATTTAAGTTATAGGTTTCAAATAAGCAGTAGTTATGTCTCAAAAATTATAGTTACTTGGATTCAGTTTATGTATAATTTGCGCTATTCATAAACGATTTAAGATAAATCTAAGATCAATCTTAGCTAAGATAAAACTTAACTTATTCATAGACGACTTTAGGTCGGTTTTAACGCTAAGTTCAATCTTATCTCTTACTTAAATTTAAAATAAGCAAATGGCAGACTTAAGTCCATCTTAAATATATTTTTACATGGAATTTTTTGACATTTGAACATTTTATCAAATTTGAAAGAACTTTTTCGAATAAAAATATAAAATATACGTAATTAAATATCTATATTAAGTATTGACGTAATAAATATTTTAAATGTAAGTAAATTAAAAGAAAAATTGAATCAAATTAACTTAGTTTTATAAGTAATTCAACCTCTAAATATTTTCAGGTGCAAAAAAGTTTTCATGTATGACGAAAATATCGATTTGCAGCATGTATTTGACGAAAAACTTACAATTTTATAGATAACTAATTAAAAGATATGTGCAAAAACAGAAAAACTAAGGAATTATTACGTACTTCCGTGTGCTTCTGTGATAGAATATTTTGACTTTCTACTTACATTTTTTGTGTAAGAGACGTATTTTTTTAATATAAATTATAAACAAAACGGTAGTTTAACATAATATTTTACCATACTTTAGTTAATCTTAATTTATTATTACATTTTTTTAGTTGTTTTTCATACTGAAATGTTAAAAATTATCGGAAGCACACTGGAATTATTTAATGTTTTAGGCCTTTAAGTACCGCAGTTTATGTTTAAAATTATAAAAATCTAAATCATTGACAAAGTTTATATCTATTTTATACTTCTTTTGTAAAAATTTTTAATAAATCAACAAATATTTTAGTATATAATTTATATTTTATTGTAACTTTATAAGTCACTGAGATTACATAAAACTGATGATATAAAAAACAGAACAATTATAATACAATTATGTCTGTTTACACACATTACATGTTTTAAAGACAATTCACATTTAAAAAAAAAATAATATTAAAATAATCACATGATACCACCTATTTTATGAAATTTTAAATTTAATAGCGACCACGTCTTTACGTTCTGCATTTTAAACAAACAAACTATAGTTAGGTACTATACTACGTACTGACATATTCTAAAACAGTTTAAAATAATATTTACAACAAAGAAATTTAAATTTCCAATAAACAAATTTTTCCGTTAATATTGTTATTTATTATAAATTAAATTAAAATACATAACTATGTATACTTTTGTATTATTTTATTAATTACGACAAAAATATTAAAAATTTTAATAATTTACTGATAGAATTTTCATTAATTTAAATATTTCGCGCTACTACTATTCAAATATTTTTCGTTTCTCTGATTGCTTTCAATTGGTGAATTAATTGTAAAGCTTGTATACACCTCACAATGTATCATTATAACTAACTTCAAGCTTGTTTCTACTAGGACAATTTTAAAATCTGTCTATGAATTGTAATGTTAAGTTAAGTCTTAGTGTTAACTTTGCTAAGTTCAATCTAAGAGTTATCTTAACTTCTCTTTATGAATAGCGCTAAATGAATTTAAAAAGTTAGAAATATTTCCATCTGCGAAAGATACTAAAGAAAAAGGTTTACCACAAGCTTTTAAAAAATTTCCAAACCTACGCGTAATAATAGATGGATTCGAAACAGGCATTGAAAAATCAAAAGATTATAGAGAGCAGGGGAATACTTACTCTCAATATAAAGCTCAAAATACAGTTAAATTTTTAGTAGGAGTTGTGCCAACTGGTGGTATTTGCTTTCTTTCGGATGCATACGAAGGTTGTATAAGTGACCGTGAAATTGTCAAACAAAGTAAATTTCTAGATTATTTACACGAAAATGATTTAGTTATGGCTGATCGTGGTTTTAATATCCAAGATCTTTGTGATGAACCTAAATGTTCGGTTGTAACGCCTCCATTTTTAAAAGGTCGAGAAAAATTTACACAGAAAGAAGTACTATTAACAAGACAGATAGCCGCTGCTAGAATTCATGTCGAGCGAGCTATCGGAAGAATTAAGCAGTATCGTTTATTTCAGAAAACATTACCTAAAACATTACTTCCAGTTGTGTCCCAATTAGTATATGTAGGTGCAATGCTTGTTAACTTTCAAGAACCTTTGACTTTATAAATATAAAAAAAATAATATATTTATAAATTTATATTTTATTTTATAAATTTCTTTGTATCACGCGAACCATAGAAACTCATTTTTTTAATTCTTTAATCACAAACAAATATTTAAAGTAGACAGAAGTAAATAAAGAATAATCCAATTTCTATGAGAAATTTATATTTTTGGAGTTTTCCACCATTTATTTAAAAACAATTTTGTTAAAACTTTACATTATTGGTTAATATATAACGAAAAAACCACTATACTCGAACGGGACCCAATAATCGAACAGTTTTGATATTTATCGGTTTCTTTCAGAAATAACTTCATTAATAGGTATATAAAATAACAAAACTGTTCGAGTATAGAGGTTTTTGCCCTAATACAAATATTAACCAACAATGTAAAGTTTTAACAAAACTGTTTTTAAATAAATGACGGAAAACTCCAAAAATATAAATATCATAGAATATTAACAAGAATACCACCGAACAATCAAACTAAGAACTAATTTCTAATAGATAAAAGAGATGAAACATACAATATCATTTAAATTAGTTATAAATATGAAGTAATGATAATTTGCGGGGTAATCTCATTTCAAAATGTTCAACAAGAATATTTTTTTGTATTTTCATCAACTTGTTTGTTAGATGGAAAATAAAGCTCTTGTTTGGGAAAATTCGGTCTATAACAATCATGTTATTACTTGTTGTAATGCAAGGGCGTTTCTTGCACGTATTTATAACTAGATTTTTGCGCCATCAAGTTACGATATATTGTTGTTTTAATTGTTGGATGCCATTATTTATATTTGTCCCTGAATTCGTGGGTTACTTGTGAGGAATAATCCTCCGGAGACCAGCATTACGCGTGGCGGTTTGTGTCGACAGTTTTTCGTTGATAAAAATAATTCGTCAGTAGATGGTTAAATTGGTATTTTAAAATAATAAACGTTTATTTTCTTTTAATATTTAGTATTTATTATATTTAAGCACTTTTATTTTGATAAATGTTCATAAAATATTTTACAAAAAATTAGTTTAAATATTGTTTAAATCTTTTAACAAAGAAAAATTGTGACTCACATAAAAAATTACGTCTGAACCTTTGTTCTGTGTCTGAACCAATCTAAGGTCAGTTAGTGAGTGAGTGATGCACGAAGCATCGTATATCTGGTTCACCGTTGTTCGTTGGTCGTTCTGGTATCAAGTCCTGTGTTAAAAACCACTTAATTCGGGGAATCACAAAATGAAACATTGGTGTAAGAAACCAATATGTCGGAATAATAATGGCGGCCTTACATAGTTCACGTTACGGCCGCTAGTTGGCGCCACCAAACACATTACCTGGGGTTTAAACCCATGATAAGTATCAAAAATTAACAAATTACGCGACGGCAATCAACACGACATTAGTGTAAATTCGATTGCCTAAAGTTCTCGGCTTACGCCCATTACTGTTACATTGTCCAAATAACAAAATCACAATATTCCATCTCTAGTATTGCTAAGCTCAACTGTACTTGGAAATAATAAGCGTGATTTTTCTTTAATCGAATATTACCATCTTCAATAGTATAAAATAAGTTATTCCGATTATCACATTCTTTAATATTAGATGGTGAACTTTGTAAACGCTTAAATGGACATTTTATTTCAATAAAACCTACATCCACATTATTTCTCTGGATTATTCCATCAGGACTGCAGCTCAGTCCTGGGTAAGTTTTGTTCACTATCATTCCAACCTTTCGAATTTTACAGTCCATTACTCGCTCATATTCTAGACGGGCATCTTCTTCATGTTTTTTACCGTGAGCAATCGCTGGAATATGTTCTAAACTGCGATTATTAGTCCATAATTTCCGTTTAACAAGATTACTCAAATCTTTACTAGTGTAGTAATTTTTACATTCCGATGCTGTTATCCGAAGTTTTCTTTCATTCTACCAGGCTTCCGAATTTTGTTCAGTTTCAATTTCAATAGGTCCATCAGCAGTTGAAGTTAAATTGGCGAGTGCTTGATTTACTTTTGATTTTAATATTACTAGTTCCTCATCGTTTAAAACATAATCATTATACTTGTAATTTAGAAGAAATTCCCACATCGTTGGTTTTTTTAATTGTTCTAACTGTTGTAGAAATTTTGATGTAAACTGTTCATCAGCAGATGTAGGAGGCCTTAAAGTCGGTTCATATTTTGCTATTCGTTTTCTATATCCTTTTTCATCTAATTTGGAGTATTGTGCTTCTAAAACATTATGTGGGTCATTTCCTTTTTTTCGTCCTTGATTCCACTTTTTTAGCTTTGAGGTACACGTAGGAGGTTCAAAACCAAATTGAAGAGTGTACTCCTCTAACATAAATAATAGTGCAATGATATGTGAACAGTTTTTAGACTCTGAAGCTGCACATTCACAACCAGCATCTACAATTCGACTATCGTAATTCGAAACTACTACATAAACATTGTAATCACGTTTTTTCATTGATGCTTGGACAGTAGCCTTTAAAAAATAATGTAACTGATTTTTATTATCAAAAACATTTTTTACGTGACCACTACCGAAAGCAATTCTGCCTCTACGCATAGATTTAGAATTCCCACATACTGGTATGAAATCGTTATCTGCATCACACTCTGATAAATTATTGGGATAATCTACATTACTCTTATTTAAAGAAATCGCATATTCTTGAATTATTCCAAAACAAAAAGATCGTGGAATAGAAACGGTTGGAAAATAATTCCATCCCTTACTAGGTAAACTAACAGTCGTATTATCATGAATATTAACATTAGCATTCAAACGTTGTTTTTTTCTCTCCAACCATATACCGTTTTCAAACCCAAAAAAAATAATGTGTGACCTCTTGTTAACGATACATGCTTCAACTCTAATGTATAAAAATTTATTAAAATTGTAGCATTTATATATATATATATATATATATATATATATATATATATATATATATATATATATATATATATATAATATTTATTCCAATAAACTTATTATTACGCCTGTATACAAATTACCTAGCTTTTAATTCACTTTTATTACCCGTTGCAGGTAAATTTCTACAATTTCTACAATTCTAGATTGGTACGTATATTGAGAAAATGGCTCATTTCCGCTTCATTTTTTCTCTTACCTGTCACATTTTTTGACGTTAAAAGTATTATTGCTAGATTAAAAATTTCATCTGCTGCCGGTATTGATCAAATTCCAGGCTTTTTAATAAAGGATGAAGTTTGTTTGATTGAACCTTTGGTTCACTTGATAAACCTATCGTTTGCTAATAGTATCTTTCCAGATTAGTTTAAAACTGCAAAGGTGGTCCCTGTCCAAAAGTGTAAAACACCCAAAACTTGTAATGATTATAGACCCATTTCAGTCTTAAATTCGGTATCTAAAATTTTTGAATACGCTTTTCTGAACCAACTGGTATTATTTTTGAATAAATATAACATATTGTCAGATATACAAAACGGCTTTAGGAAGCAAAGATCAACTGAAACAGCCGTTTACTCTATTATTAACTTTATACTAGCAGCGATAAATAAAGGTAATTTTGTATGTGCAACATATTATGACTTTAGTAAAGCATTTGATACCATAGATCACGCTATTCTTTTAGAAAAGCTCTGGCATTTAGGTATTCGGGGTCAGCCCTTATTATGGATAGAATCTTATTTAACAAATCGAAGCCAAATAGTATATCTAAATGGAGTCGAATCTACTGAGCGCTCTATAAGATCTGGAGTTCCACAGGGGTCAATTTTGGGGCCTTTACTCTTTATATTGTATGTAAACGATCTTCAGCAAGCTATTGGTAACAAGGGACACCTTGTGGTTTATGCTGACGATACAACGATTTTAACGACTGATATATCTGATAAACAATTAGAAAATAATACGTCAAATTGACTGAGTGACTTACAGGAATATTCAAAGAAAAATAATCTAGTTTCGAACATGACCAAAACAAAAGTAATGGTTTTTAAATTATACAAAAATAGCAAATTTCCCTCATCATTTAATATAGATGTAGATCAGCATAAACTAGAAACAGTAAGTAGTTTCAAGTTACTGGGTATTAGGATCACTGAAAATATGAACTGAAATGAGCATACAAACGAAATTTGTTTAAAGATTAGTAAAGTTAATTATGTAATAAGACGTATAAAAAATATATGTAGAGACATAACTATTTTAAAAACTATTTATTATACACTGGTTTTTCCACACCTAAAATATTCTATCCTCTGCTGGGGAAATTTAGAATATGGTAATAAAGTATTTATAACTCAAAAGAAATTTGTACGATGTATGTTCGGCTTAAACTCAATGGAGTCATGCTTTTCTTGTTTTCAAAATAACAAAATTCTCACTTTTCCTTGCTTCTATATTTATTATGCAGCGTTAAACAAAATATATCTTTTTATGAAAGCGTTGGTGACAATTACCCGTATGATATTCGTATGAGAAATATCATCAAAGTACCGAAACATAGCATAATTAAATTTAAAAAAAGTCCGAACGTGTACTCTATTTTAATCTATAACAAGTTGCCACAATATATAAAAAATTTAACATCTCTTAATAATTTTAAAAACCAATTGAAATCATTTTTAATCGACAAAACCTTTTATTCAATCGAAGAATTTTTGAATTCCGAATTTTAAATCTATTACTTGATATTTATACGTAAATTATATTTAATCATCTGATGTATTTTAATCTAATATATATATATATATATAGTAATGGACACAACTTATGGACACCCTATATAATATTTTATCTAATATGTATCAGTTACCTAACATTCTTTACATACCATTCACACATATATCATATTTCAATCATATGCTTATGTAATCACTTTATAATATCAATTACAGCTTATATCAGCTTTTAACTTTTTACTTCTAAGAATTGTTATTAGAAGCCTCATTTCTTAGTCAGCTAAATGCACTTTTCTAGAATATTACGAGATAGTATAAATACAAGCGTTTAAGTCAATTTCAACGAGTTTAGTTTCGCTATTATTCAATTCAATTTCAAAGTTCGCTAGACGTGAGGTTTCTACTATTGAAATTTGTAACAATTAAATATTTTATAATAAATATTGTAATAAAACGAAAAATAAAATTTATTTTTTAATCAACCTCGCGAACGAGTGAACATAACTGGCGCAGTCGGTAGGATCTGTAACGCGTTTTCGTGTAAAGTAGTTAAACTTGCGGACAAGTGGTTCGAGGGCATATCGAAACATTTGCCGGAGCTAAACGGTTTATTTGGCTTTCGAGGGTTTCTCTTCACGGGAACACAGACACCAGCAGATCTTCGTGAACCTACAGCTGTTGGACTTGGAGCATACAAGGAACCAGCAACTACAACGCAGAACTACGGTGAGGGCACATCATCCAGTAGAGCTGCTACAACCATCCGTACTATGGTCGCATTCTGGCTGTTCACGTAAGTCGATTTTGTTTCAATTGTTATTCATTGGAAATTTAATGCCTAATACCAAACCCAAATTATCCTTACTAAGATCAATTCCTTATAAGCGAAACTCTTCTCCCAACACCTTTGACGCCGCAGTAAACGGGAACGGTGTTGAAACCCAAAATTACCCCAACACTAGTAACGCCGCAGAATACGGGAATAGTGTTGAATTAAGTAATTCTTTAAATAATTTTTACGAAAATTTTGAAAATCTCAATCCAATTAATTTAAACGAAAATACAATTAATCTAAATAAAACAAATAATATTTCAAATAATTTAACAATGGCAACGCCTAGTGAAGTCTTTAATGCATTAAGAATCCCAGATGCTATTAAAGATTTACCAACCTTCGATGGTAATACACGCTTATTGTATGATTTTAAAAATAACGTAGAAGAAATTTTAAGTCTCATTCCTAATGTTAACGGAACTAGTTACGGCAAACTTCTCCTTAGAGCTATTAGAAATAAAATCACTGGACAGGCTAATGAAATACTCAATATGTATGGGACACCTATCGATTGGGTCCAAATCAAAAATAATTTAATTACTCATTATTCGGACAAGAGAAATGAAACCAGTTTAATTAAAGATTTACATAACCTTAGACAAGGTAATCAAACTGTCGAGACATTTTACAGTAGTATAATAGAAATTTTGTCTACAATATCAAACCATGTTAAAATACATGAAGACAATGGAGATGTTCAAGCTTCCAAACTAAGCTTATACAGTGAAATGTGTTTGAATGTTTTCCTATCGGGATTACGGGAACCTTTAGGATCCACCATTCGCGCAATGAAACCAAGCACATTATCAGAAGCCTTCAGCTTTTGCATAAAAGAACAGAATATCTACTATACCAAATCACAAACCCCAAACATAGTTAATAAACCAAAACCAATAGTTCAACATATTAATTCTAGTAACAATCGGTTAGTTCCAAATCAATCACAACATCGTACATTTATTCCGCAACAAACGAACTATAGACCACAAATGGTACAAAGACAATTTACGTATAAACCAACAACAAATTCACCACAACAACCAACTTCCAGATTCCCTCCGCAACAATTAACGCGATATAAACCGGAACCTATGGAAATAGGAAGTAATAGATTAAGTATTAGGGCACAACCACGAACACAACAATATAATTCAAATACTAATCGCGTATTCGCCCCTATGTCTAAACCAACTTTTGTTAGTGAAGAATTACATAATAATGAACAACAAGATTTTCAAAATTTAGACAACTTTGAAACTGCAAACACTGACATTGTTGAAAATATCGACGTATATGACGAACAAGACAACGAAAACAACACAAATCCTATGTCCGTTGTCAGTTCCGAATACGAACTAGACGATTCAAATTTTCAGTCAACCTGGGACCACAATTTGGTTACCTAGACCTAAACACTCACGGCAACACACTTCCTTATGTACATATTCAACCCCCATCCGGCAAGTACCTAAAATTTCTTATTGACACTGGCGCTTCAAATTCATTTATAAACCCTGAACATGTAGATCTAAATTATTGCGAAGAAATTAAACCAATAGAAATTAAAGCAGTACTGAACACCTATCACTTAAAGGAAAAAATAACCTTACCCATGTTTAAAGAATTTAGACAACCAAACGATACGATTGATTTCTTAATTTTTCAATTTCACCAATATTTTGACGGTCTAATCGGCTTAGATATTTTGAAAAAGATTAACGCAAAGATTGACGTTGTTAATCAAATTTTAAAAACAAAAAACGCTACATTAAAATTATTATCAAAACCAAATTTTATGTCTGGAAAATTTACATTACAACCTTTTTCAAAAATGATAGTTAAATTACCGGTTGATATCCAATCAGGAGAATTTATTTTAAAAAACATTTTTATTGACAATAAACTCCTGATACCTGAAGGTATCTATAAAGCAAACGACTGGCACTTCATTTGTACAGTCATAAATTTAACAAACGATAAACAAATTCTTTTTATAGAACAACCGATTAAGGCAGAAATTCTAAATCACGAATTAGTCGAATTTAAGGAAAACCAAATTAACTCACAAACTAATAGTTTTTGTAATAGCATCGACAATTTGATTCGAGTCGATCATTTAAATATGGAAGAACGGTCCAAAATTATCAACCTTTGTAAACAGTTTGACGATATTTTCTATCGCGAAGGACAAGACCCGACTTTTACGAATGAAATCAAACATCGTATCATTACTAAAGACGACATCCCAATACACACAAAATCATATCGGTATCCACAAATTCATAAAGAAGAGGTTAGGAGACAAATTGACCAACTATTAAAACAAGGTATAATTCGACCAAGCTACTCTCCTTGGTCATCCCCCATTTGGATTGTCCCCAAAAAAGCCGACGCAAGTGGAAAGAAAAAATGGAGACTTGTAGTAGATTATAGACGCTTAAACGAAAAGACAGTCGACGACAAATATCCATTACCAAACATCACTGATATTCTTGACAAACTTGGCAAATGTATGTACTTTACTACCCTTGACTTGGCCAGCGGGTTTCACCAAATTGAACTCCATCCTAAAGATATTCCCAAGACAGCTTTTAGCGTCGAGAATGGCCACTACGAATATTTGAGAATGCCTTTTGGCCTAAAGAACGCTCCGTCCACCTTTCAAAGGGTTATGGACAACGTTTTGCGAGAACTACAGGGCACTGTTTGTCTAGTATATATGGACGACATCATAGTTTTCTCCACATCGTTAGACGAACACATTGTAAATTTACGTAGAGTCTTTGAAAAACTTAGAAAAGCAAATCTTAAAGTACAACTTGATAAAAGTGAATTTTTACATAAAGAGGTCGCTTTCCTTGGACACATAGTCTCTTCAGAAGGTGTGAAACCAAATCCGGATAAGATCAAAGCCATTACAAATTTTCCATTACCTAAAACACCAAAAGAAATTAAGAGCTTTCTCGGTTTACTAGGGTACTATCGTAAATTCATTAAGGATTTCGCGAAAATTACTAAGCCTTTAACCCAATGTTTAAGAAAAGGAGAGGAAATTAAATTAACCCCGGAATATATTAAGACTTTCGAACTATGCAAAAAATTACTCACTGATGAGCCAGTACTCGCATATCCTGATTTTAATAAAGAATTTAACTTAACAACAGACGCTAGTAATTGTGCTATAGGCGCGATACTTTCGCAAGGACCTATCGGCAAGGATCGCCCAATCTGTTATGCCAGCCGTACACTCACTAAGAGTGAACAAAATTACAGCACAATAGAAAAAGAACTTCTGGCTATTGTGTGGGCCACAAAATACTTCCGTCCGTACCTATTTGGTCGCAAATTTAAAATTATAACAGACCACAAGCCTCTTACGTGGCTTATGTCATTAAAGGAACCGAATAGTAAACTGGTTCGGTGGCGCCTCAAACTTGAGGAATTCGATTATACAATCATACATAAATCAGGCAAGAGTAATACAAATGCTGATGCTCTTTCACGCGTTATTATTCCAGAAATTAACTCACACGAAACTAGTAGTAATACTTCAACCCATGTAACACGACATACTTCTACTCGAACAAATAACACCGACGACGAAGACAGTACTGTACATAGTGCTGACGATGACGATACATTATTTATTCCAATTTCTGAAAATCCTTTAAATGATTTTACTCAACAAGTCATTCTCCTTATTAACCCAGAACTAAAAACGACAAGCCGAAAATTAAAAATTTTGTTTAAAACAAAACGTAGACAAACTTTTCAAGGTCCAAATTATACTGACGAAATTTTAATTGAAATATTTAGACAGTTCTTACCACCAAACAAACGTACAGCTATATACTGCCCCGATGACGATTTGTTTAATAAAATACAAGAAATCTATCACCAATACTTTTCTCATGGTAGACAATTCAAAATTATAAGAGGTACAAAATTATTAGAAGATATTGAAGATGACGAACAACAAGACCGCATAATTTCAGATTATCACCAGACTAGTAACCACCGTGGAATTAATGAAACTTTGGCTCACTTAAAACGAGATTACTATTTTCCAAGTTTAAAAAGTAAAATAACTTATTACATTAATAATTGTAAAACATGTCAAGAAAATAAATATGATAGGAGACCTCCAAAACAAAAATTTCAGTTAACCCCTACACCAGTCCGTCCACTTGAAATCGCACATGCAGATATATTTTATATCGATAAACTTGTAATATTTACTATAATTGATAAATTTTCTAAATTTGCCCAAGGGTACATTCTTCTTAGTAGAAATAGCATACACCTAATAGAAGCATTTTCAAAATTTATAGCCACTTATGGAAAACCTACAACACTAGTTGTAGATTCTGAAAAAGGATTTGATTCTATTCGATTTCGTCAATTTTGTGATAACTATAACATAAATTTGCACACTACTTCGGTACGAAGTTCAAATTCAAATTCACCCATCGAGCGATTTCATTCGACACTGTTAGAAATTTACAGAATTATCCATAAAGATCCCAAAAATAGAGAAATGGAACCCGAACAAAAATTACTATCTGCAATTTTCACGTATAATAATTCGGTCCATTCAACTACTAGGTACACTCCTTTTGAACTTTTCTTTGGCAGAACATATGACATGAGCTTAAAACCTGACTTGAACGACATAAACGAAAAACAACAAAACTTGTACGACAAAGTTAATAACTACGTGTTAGAAAAGAAACAAGGAAAAATTGTAAAATTAAATAGAGATAGACATGAACCCCTAAATTACGTACCCGGCACAAACGCGTATCTAACTGAAAACAAACATAATAACAAACTACATGCTAAATTCAAACAAACTGCTGTATCTAAAAATAATAAAATAACCATATTAGATAATAAGAATAGAAAGTTAAACAAACAAAAATTAAGACGTCCACTTAAATTGCAGGATAATGCTGTCGGTAACAGCACAGAAAATAGAAATAATAGACCAGACCAACAATCCAGGGATCCTAGTAATGAACCTAGGCCAAGCACGAGTCGTGAATAGTTATGACCATTATATTCACATTATTAATCTTAATAATTACAAAGAAAATCTATTTAATATTGAAAACTCAATCAATCTCATTTCACAAAAACTCCCTAATACAGAATTCGAGGAAATTATTCGGCTAAAATTTAAAGAATTGAAAGAAAATCTCCAAATTTTACTACCAAGAAAAATTACTAAGCGAGGATTGATAGACGGTTTAGGAACAGTCATTAAACAGATTACTGGCAACATGGATCATAACGATGCCATCGAAATTAATAAAAATATAGAAAATTTAAAACTAAATCAAAATAACGTTGTGAATCAATTAAACAAGCAGGTCCGCATTAACTCCCAAATGATCGAACGATTTGAAAACATCACCAAACACATAAACGATCAGCAAAACTCTATTAACAGATATTTGAAATCTTTATATACAAACATCGGTCAAAAAGAACAAAGCGAATTAAAAATTATACAATACGCGTACAGAATTAATTTCAATATTGGGACACTTAATGACCACATTAAAGATATCATACAATCCATTAATTTGGCAAAACTTAATATTGTCGCAAAGCCTATTCTACTTCCAGATGAACTAGAGTACGCTTATAATTCATTGAACAAACAAGGCATACCCATCAAATCATACGAACAAATATACGAGTTCCTTAAACTGCAGGCTTATTACAACGATAGCAACATAATTTTTAACATACAGATACCTAATTTCCAATCCTCTACCTATCAATTAAACAAATTAGAACCTTTACCAAATGTTCATTTAAAAACAATAAAATTTCCCAAACCATATACCATTTCCAATGAATATCAGTTGTACGAGGTCGATAATGCGTGCCCCAAAATAGAGGAAATCTACGTATGCGAGCCCAAAACTGCAACAATTAAACTGAAAAATTCAAAGTGCATCGGAAATCTACTTTCCAATCAATCGCCTACCTGCATCTATGAATACTACAACAACATAACCGAAATCAAACAAATCTACAACAACCACATCATCATTAAGAACTCATATGGAATTGTCATTAGTTCAACGTGTGGCATCAAAAATCGAACCATCATGGGAACCATTTTAATACGCTTTGAAAACTGTTCCGTAAAAATCAACGACATTACCTACGATAGTAAAATATTAAGAAAATGGGAAAAAATCTATTTGCAACCAACATACAATCTTCCGGTCAACATCTCCAAATTGGAAGAAAAACTGGACCTCAACAAATTGAAGAACTATCATTTAGAAAATCGAGAAGAAATCCAGCTACTGCGGACACATGGCACTATTCACGTATCTACTACTTACTTTATTCTTGCAACCATGTTAATCATCAGTATCCTATTCATTATTCGTTACACAAGGAAGCCGTTCCAAGAGAATGCATCACTTCAAGCACATATTCAAAAGGATTCTTCAATTCAAGTACAATACCAACCAAAAGCGCCGTCCCAAGAAGTCAAACTTCTATGGCCACCGCTTTCGTCTTAAGGAGGGAGGAGTAATGGACACAACTTATGGACACCCTATATAATATTTTATCTAATATGTATCAGTTACCTAACATTCTTTACATACCATTCACACATATATCATATTTCAATCATATGCTTATGTAATCACTTTATAATATCAATTACAGCTTATATCAGCTTTTAACTTTTTACTTCTAAGAATTGTTATTAGAAGCCTCATTTCTTAGTCAGCTAAATGCACTTTTCTAGAATATTACGAGATAGTATAAATACAAGCGTTTAAGTCAATTTCAACGAGTTTAGTTTCGCTATTATTCAATTCAATTTCAAAGTTCGCTAGACGTGAGGTTTCTACTATTGAAATTTGTAACAATTAAATATTTTATAATAAATATTGTAACAAAACGAAAAATAAAATTTATTTTTTAATCAACCTCGCGAACGAGTGAACATAACTATATATATATATATATATATATATATATATATATATATATATATATATATATATATATATATATATATATATATATATATATATATATATATATATATATATATATATATATATTGTATTATTTTATGTATTCTTTGTGTATTATTACTGACGTTGTCAAGAACCACTTGGGTCAATTGACTAATAATTTTTTTTTTTTGATTAAAATTGGGGTACTGCTGCCGGTGAATGGTGTGGTCAGCAGCACTCGGCGGCTTCGCCTACTAAGGGCATGCGCCACCATACACAATAAAAAAATAAAAACATACACAAAACAGATAGGAACACATAAATGCATAAGACAAAGGACAAACATACACATAATAAAATCCAACGATGAGCCCTGCCATCCCAGGGCTTAAAAAGAGCGGACGATCCTTGGTGACGGTACGATAAGTGCTAGACAGACCGTCCGGTCACCAAGACCTGGAGGCCATCGCTGAGACTCGCCCTGAGGTGTAAAGGGCCTCGGGATGGAGGAACCTGACTACAGACACACAAAGACTGGAAAATATATCACAGCGGAGAATCACAGATAATATTTATTGCGTCACTGGGAGGCCACAAATTATTATTATTATTATTCTTAATATTATTATTTTTATTATTATTATTTTTTTTTTTTTTTTTTGATTAAAATTGGGGTACTGCTGCCGGTGGATGACGCGGTCAGCAACACCCGGCGGCATCACTTACCAAGGGCATCCGCAGCTATAAACGATAAAAATAAAAACATACACAAAACAGACAGGAACACATAAATGCGACAGACAAGGGACAAAACATACACATAATAAAATCCATCGATGGGC
>JAPWDM010000001.1:104150894-104155894 GCA_035578155.1 Brachynemurus nebulosus
GTCATAGTTACTCCCGCCGTTTACCCGCGCTTGCTTGAATTTCTTCACGTTGACATTCAGAGCACTGGGCAGAAATCACATTGCGTCAACACCCGTTGGGGCCATCGCAATGCTTTGTTTTAATTAGACAGTCGGATTCTCCTAGTCCGTGCCAGTTCTGAGTTAACCGTTAAATGGCGGCCGAAGAGAACATTTACGCATATATATTTTTCATTTTAATATAATATAATTAAATAAATAAAAATATAAATATAAAAATTATATGATATATATGTTGAGTAAAGTCTCGCAGCAAGAAAGTTCCGTAGGTGGCCAAGGCACGGGACCGAGTTCGGATCCACAAAAACATATACCCAAAACTAATTCATTAATAGCATACAAGTAAATAATAATTTAAAAAATTTTCAATAATTACATAGATATGTAAAGTATTTTTCGAACAAATGAAAAAACTTTTAATGAAATTATTATAAATAAATCATATTTAGTTTTATTATATAAATAATACAGCCTTTGTATATAAAAACTTTAGCCATCATTTTACATAAATGATTATTATCAAATATATATTAAATCCCCAAATATTCATTTATTATACACATAATAACTAATTACTTAGAAAATTATGTAATTTATAAATTATTCTTATGGAGTACATATTAATAAAATAACAAAAATAAAAAATCAGATTTTTATATATCAGTACTGTACCATACAATAATTAAATATAATTACAAATAAAATCGATTTTTCCAATAATTGTTCTATATAATACATAAATACACACATTATAATTATTTATTATTTTAATAAATAAAATTTACAAAACATATGTATAACATTTAGTAGGTAATATGGTATCACCTCACCCAGGCCCGGCACGTTAGCCATAACCTACATCCCAATCAAGCCCGACACGCCCCGGTCCTCAGAGCCAATCCTTATCCCGAAGTTACGGATCTAATTTGCCGACTTCCCTTACCTACATTATTCTATCGACTAGAGGCTCTTCACCTTGGAGACCTGCTGCGGATATGGGTACGAACCGGCGCGACACCTCCACGTGGCCCTCACCTGGATTTTCAAGGTCCGAGGGAATGATCCAGACACCGCCGCAACTGCGGTGCTCTTCGCGTTCCAAACCCTATCGCCCTGCTAGAGGATTCCAGGGAACTCGAACGCTCATGCAGAAAAGAAAACTCTTCCTGGATCTTCCGACGGCGTCTCCAGGCCTCTTTGGGTTACCCCGACGAACACTCATATACACATATATAATGTGAATGAGGGCCCGACTTATATACGGTTCCGCTGCCGGGTACCGGAATAGGAACCGGTTTCCCTTTCGCCCAATGGATGTAATTATTTATTATTTATTTATTTATTTTATAAAATTTTATTATTTTAAATAATAATTATTTATAAAAATAATTATATAATTTATTAAAACACATCAACATTAACATCGGTTTTCACCTAGGGCTTAGGATCGACTGACTCGTGTGCAACGGCTGTTCACACGAAACCCTTCTCCACGTCAGTCCTCCAGGGCCTCGCTGGAGTATTTGCTACTACCACCAAGATCTGCACCGATGGCGGCTCCAGACAGCCTCACGGCCAATCCTTCCGCGCACACCATCGCGACCCTCCTACTCGTCAAGTTTTCATGATATTTAAAAATTTTTATAAAAATAATAAATATCTATAATAACAATTGACGATAGAGTATAAGCACGACGCTTCAGCGCCATCCATTTTCAGGGCTAGTTGCTTCGGCAGGTGAGTTGTTACACACTCCTTAGCGGATTCCGACTTCCATGGCCACCGTCCTGCTGTCTTAAGCAACCAACGCCTTTCATGGTATCCCATAAGCGTCGATTTTGGCGCTTTAACTCTATGTTTGGTTCATCCCACAGCGCCAGTTCTGCTTACCAAAAGTGGCCCACTTGGCATTCTGATCCATAAATATTATCTTAATTAAAAATATTATTCTCATAGCTTCACATATATATAAAATTAAAAATAAAATCAATATATGATTTTAAGCAAGCTAGAGATCTCACCCATTTAAAGTTTGAGAATAGGTTGAGGTCGTTTCGGCCCCAAGGCCTCTAATCATTCGCTTTACCGGATGAGACTCGTTGAATGATGAACGCCAGCTATCCTGAGGGAAACTTCGGAGGGAACCAGCTACTAGATGGTTCGATTAGTCTTTCGCCCCTATACCCAGTTCCGACGATCGATTTGCACGTCAGAATCGCTACGGACCTCCATCAGGGTTTCCCCTGACTTCGTCCTGACCAGGCATAGTTCACCATCTTTCGGGTCCCAGCGTGTACGCTCTAGGTGCACCTTTATTCATGTAAAAATTATAAAAAAATTATAAGAATAATATAAGATGCCCTGGGAGTGCGATATTTAATACATAATAAAAATATATCCTCCCTCAAATTTATAATAAAAAAAATAAAAATCTTTTTTAAAAAAATTATTTTACTTTCATTTCGCCTTTGGGTTTCATAAAATTTATTAATATTTCGATGAAAAAATATTTTATTCCCAATGACTTGCGCACATGCTAGACTCCTTGGTCCGTGTTTCAAGACGGGTCCTGAAAGTACCCAAAGCTATAGCGTCGCTGACAAAAAGATTATTGTTCAAATTAATACCTAAAAACTGACAGTAATATGGTATGATTTATTGGTATAAAAACCAAATAAAATCATTTGTTTTATTAAGAAATATAAAAAACCTAATAAAACCCATATATACTCGTTTTAGGTAATGAACGTGTAAAAAAAAAAATTTTTACACTTAATCTTATATTATGAATATTTATACCGTCAAACAATTAATTAGATAATATAGGCATATATTACACAAATAAATAAAAATTTATAATATAATATACAATGCACAAAAATATTTCATAAATCAATATTTAACGGGTCGCGACGTCCTACAAGATGAGAAGTGCATACCTCGTTATTATACACAACATATAGTAGTGCAATAATTTTATAAATTATAAATATACCATAAAAAATTATAATATATAATAATAATAAATTTTGTCACTAACAAATACAAGTTGGTTAATATACGATAAAAAGTAAATGAATCTCATCTTTCGACCTTTCGGGTTTTTCAGGTTTACCCCTGAACGGTTTTACGTACTCTTGAACTCTCTCTTCAAAGTTCTTTTCAACTTTCCCTCACGGTACTTGTTCGCTATCGGTCTCGTGGTTATATTTAGCCTTAGATGGAGTTTACCACCCACTTAGAGCTGCACTCTCAAGCAACCCGACTCTAAGGAGAGATCCACCTGTTATTCAGTATATAGTCACTACGGGCCTGGCACCCTCTCTGGGTATATGGCCCCATTCAAGATGGACTTGGACTTATTACATAAAATAACAGGTTATATAAAAAATTATGGATCCTCCCAAACACTACATTCCCCGAATGACCATTTTTATTTAGCCATGGGGTTCAGTGATGGGCTTTTCCCTCTTCGCTCGCCGCTACTAAGGGAATCCTAGTTAGTTTCTTTTCCTCCGCTTAATAATATGCTTAAATTCAGCGGGTAATCTCACCTACTCTGAGGTCGCAATTATAAATAAATAAAATAAAAATGTTTTTTTTTTTCAATATTTTCTTTATAAATAAATATAAAAAAATTTTATTTTGAAAAAATAAAAACACTATTAGTAATTACTTAAACCAAAAAATTTTATCTTATGTTATTATGTTAAATTTTTAAATATTATTATTTAATATTTATATGAAAATTAATAAGAAATAAATTATTTCGTTATTTCATATTTTCATAAAATAAAAATAATTAGATATTTAAAACACATATATACATGAATAATTTTTGGTTTTCATTACTATATGTGTTTAAATTTATTTTTATATTTTTTTAGAAAATATTGTTTCATTTTTATTAAATTAAAATGATGTGATGTATTATTTGATTTTCTTATTCTTACACATTTATAATAAGTAAGATATAGAAAAATAATATTAAAAATACATACATTAAAAACATCATATAATTTAGAATGACGTATAAATTAAAAAAATATACGAACATTCATTTTATTATTTTTAAGATATATATTTTAAAAAATATATTATCTTTTATTAAAAATAATCTTTTAATATATTATTGTATACGACCCTCAGCCAGGTGTGGTCCGGGAACAGTATCCAAGGACCGCAATGTGCGTTCGAAATGTCGATGTTCATGTGTCCTGCAGTTCACAAGTTGACGCGCAATTAGCTGCGTTCTTCATCGACCCACGAGCCAAGTGATCCACCGTTCAGGGTAATCTTTATATTATTAAATTTTAAAAAATATTTATATTAAATAAAAATTTATACTTTTTTTATTATTATAAAATAATAATAAAAAGACTGCAATAAAAAAACAATTTTTTTGTTTGTTTTATATTGACTTACATTTGTATAAAAGAATAAATAATAATATTTAATAAAATTTTATTAGATACAGTGCTTGCTTGTTTATTTGACAAAACATTAAAAAAAAAAAAAAATTTTTTTTTAAAGAAAACTCATTTATTAAATAACTATATTATAAATAAGACATATTGAAAATAACTTGTTTTGTTATTTTACGAATATGCTATTTATTTTATATAGATTCAATAAATTTTTAATATTGTTAATATAAAAAAAAAAAATTTATATATTGATATATAAAAATAAACACATATCAAAAAAAAAAAAAAATTAAAAAATCAAATTAACATTTGGATGTAAAACTTTATAACCAATAATATATTTAATATATTAAAAATTGGTATCCAAATACGTGTTTATTTATTACAATATTATAATTTTTATATTATAAAAATTATATATTTTATAAAGTAAGTTATAGAAAAAAAGTAAATTTTTCTTTTACTTACATAAAAATATAAGGAATTTATAAACAAAATATTTTAACAAAACATTAATATATATAAAAAATCACA
>JAPWDM010000001.1:104158394-104165894 GCA_035578155.1 Brachynemurus nebulosus
ATAAAAATTATAACAAAAATTGAAATAAAAATAAATTTATTTCTTTTGTTACTTTTTATATAAAAAATATTTTCTAAAATTTTTAATATTTAAAAAAATAAAAAAAATTCTTTTTTGAAAATATTCATATTTGAATAAAAACTATTACCATATATTTTAAGTAATATAGTTTTATTGAAATAATTCAAACATTTGCTCATAACTCTTCGCTAGATTGTATGCGACAATTTTTAAATATATAAAATATATATTTATTTAACGTTCGAATAACACACTTCATTCGCGCTTGGTATGTAGTGAGTTTCTGCATTATAAATTTATTAAAAAATTTATTTTATAAAATTGTTTGTCCACATAAGAGCCTAAGGCTTAACACCTATAGCCCATGGACTTGCTTTGACATAATATAGGATAATATTAAAAAATTATAAAAATTATATATAAATGGTTTTGGGTTAATAAAAATATATGTGAATTATTAATAAAAATCATAAAAATTTTTAATAAATAAAAACACATATTTTTTTTAATACCAAAACACTTACTTTATATATTTTCATAATTTTTCGATGAAGTACCTTTACGATGTTACTGTAGTAAATAAAAATTATTTGAAAATATCAACTTAACAAAAAATAATATTTTCAAAAGAACAGAACTTAGTCAAAATAAAACTATTAATGTAATGGTCTTACACACATACATAATAGCTATATATACTTTGACCGAACCGTTCATAATGTTTAAGTCAACTACACACATCGATATTTAAAAAGGTACCATCATCATATATAAGTTTTGGATTTTGCAGCGTGGTAAATTTTACTTTTTTTTTATATTTTTTTGTTTTAATTTGTTATAAAAATGATAAAAACTATAAAATATATAATTATTAATGAAGTTTTTTAAAGTTTATATTAAAATATAAGAATTTTTTTTAAAATTTTTCATTTTTTTTTCATTTTTTTTGATTTTTATATAGACACATAAAACAGTACAGTAACAACACACATCGTAAGACGATGTTTGTACTCAATATAAGTCAGATGACTGCAACAACATCGCTTACATACAAAATCAATGTATATTTGAACTTAGAAAAAATTTTTACATATTAATAGTAAATGATACAAAATTTTTAAGAATTCATATATTTTAAAACTTTTTTTAAAATTATCATGTATTTTCTTAAAATAAACAAATGTGGATAAGTATTTTTTATGTAAAAATAATAGTTTAAGAGTAAATTTATAATTTGTTATTTATGATGTACGTTTTATCAACTTTTATGAATAGTTAGAAAAATCATAATAAAACATTCACATATACCAATATTTCAATACTTTAACTTACTTTTGGTTAAAATATTATACATTCACCTGACTTTTGTTAACGTATTACAATATCTTACTTACATTAGTATTTTAAATGTACATTTTTCATACATTATCATAAGATACAAAACTATTAAAAATTCATAAATTATAAAACTTTTTTTAAAATTATCATGTATTTTCTTAAAATAAACAAATGTGGATAAGTATTTTTTATGTAAAAATAATAGTTTAAGAGTAAATTTATAATTTGTTATTTATGATGTACGTTTTATCAACTTTTATGAATAGTTAGAAAAATCATAATAAAACATTCACATATACCAATATTTCAATACTTTAACTTACTTTTGGTTAAAATATTATACATTCACCTGACTTTTGTTAACGTATTACAATATCTTACTTACATTAGTATTTTAAATGTACATTTTTCATACATTATCATAAGATACAAAACTATTAAAAATTCATAAATTATAAAACTTTTTTTAAAATTATCATGTATTTTCTTAAAATAAACAAATGTGGATAAGTATTTTTTATGTAAAAATAATAGTTTAAGAGTAAATTTATAATTTGTTATTTATGATGTACGTTTTATCAACTTTTATGAATAGTTAGAAAAATCATAATAAAACATTCACATATACCAATATTTCAATACTTTAACTTACTTTTGGTTAAAATATTATACATTCACCTGACTTTTGTTAACGTATTACAATATCTTACTTACATTAGTATTTTAAATGTACATTTTTCATACATTATCATAAGATACAAAACTATTAAAAATTCATAAATTATAAAACTTTTTTTAAAATTATCATGTATTTTCTTAAAATAAACAAATGTGGATAAGTATTTTTTATGTAAAAATAATAGTTTAAGAGTAAATTTATAATTTGTTATTTATGATGTACGTTTTATCAACTTTTATGAATAGTTAGAAAAATCATAATAAAACATTCACATATACCAATATTTCAATACTTTAACTTACTTTTGGTTAAAATATTATACATTCACCTGACTTTTGTTAACGTATTACAATATCTTACTTACATTAGTATTTTAAATGTACATTTTTCATACATTATCATAAGATACAAAACTATTAAAAATTCATAAATTATAGAACTTTTTTTAAAATTATCATGTATTTTCTTAAAATAAACAAATGTGGATAAGTATTTTTTATGTAAAAATAATAGTTTAAGAGTAAATTTATAATTTGTTATTTATGATGTACGTTTTATCAACTTTTATGAATAGTTAGAAAAATCATAATAAAACATTCACATATACCAATATTTCAATACTTTAACTTACTTTTGGTTAAAATATTATACATTCACCTGACTTTTGTTAACGTATTACAATATCTTACTTACATTAGTATTTTAAATGTACATTTTTCATACATTATCATAAGATACAAAACTATTAAAAATTCATAAATTATAAAACTTTTTTTAAAATTATCATGTATTTTCTTAAAATAAACAAATGTGGATAAGTATTTTTTATGTAAAAATAATAGTTTAAGAGTAAATTTATAATTTGTTATTTATGATGTACGTTTTATCAACTTTTATGAATAGTTAGAAAAATCATAATAAAACATTCACATATACCAATATTTCAATACTTTAACTTACTTTTGGTTAAAATATTATACATTCACCTGACTTTTGTTAACGTATTACAATATCTTACTTACATTAGTATTTTAAATGTACATTTTTCATACATTATCATAAGATACAAAACTATTAAAAATTCATAAATTATAAAACTTTTTTTAAAATTATCATGTATTTTCTTAAAATAAACAAATGTGGATAAGTATTTTTTATGTAAAAATAATAGTTTAAGAGTAAATTTATAATTTGTTATTTATGATGTACGTTTTATCAACTTTTATGAATAGTTAGAAAAATCATAATAAAACATTCACATATACCAATATTTCAATACTTTAACTTACTTTTGGTTAAAATATTATACATTCACCTGACTTTTGTTAAATTATTACAATATCTTACTTCCATTAGTATTTTAAATCTACATTTTTCATACATTATCATAAGATAAAAAGCCATTTCAATACTTTATATTTCATTACTGTATACATACAATGTACAGTATACATACAATATCATATAAAAAACCTTTCTAAATATGTAAGAAAAATAAAAATCAATATTTGTATTTTAACTACATATGTATATATTCATACATACTACATATATATATATTCAGTAAGATGTGTTAGGGTGGCACCCTTCTTTAAATAATAATACATATACATAATAACATACCACATATATCATATATATATGTTTAGTAACATGTATGTGTTTGTGATGTTTCCCTCTTTTTTATAAACCAGAATATATTAAATGATAGGAAACATAAAAAGTTTTACATATATGTATTCAGTAAGATGTGTTAGGGTGGCACCCTTCTTTAAATAATAATACATATACATAATAACATACCACATATATCATATATATATGTTTAGTAACATGTATGTGTTTGTGATGTTTCCCTCTTTTTTATAAACCAGAATATATTAAATGATAGGAAACATAAAAAGTTTTACATATATATATTCAGTAAGATGTGTTAGGGTGGCACCCTTCTTTAAATAATAATACATATACATAATAACATACCACATATATCATATATATATGTTTAGTAACACGTATGTGTTTGTGATGTTTCCCCCTTTTTTTATAAACCAGAATATATTAAATGATAGGAAACATAAAAAGTTTAGTGTACGATAAACCGTCGTGAAGTTAAAGCACATAATATGTGTTGTTATATGCACTTAAACATTGTTTTTTGTGAACTTGTTTTTATTATTTTTTTCAATTATTCTTACAAGTGGTTACAACCATTATTAATTTTAAAAAAATTTGTAATTTTTTCCAAAACTATAAATTTTATATATAATAAAAGTGAACGAATTGTGTTACTTTTAACAAAATACATGTAAATGCGAACTTGTTTCTATTTTTTTAAACTATTACTTAAAAAGTGGTTTTAATATATATTAATTTTACAAAAATTGAAATTTTCTTCAAAATTATAAATTTTACATATAAAAATGTGAACGATTTGTGTTTGTGAAGTTTGTGGCGTTTGTGACTACTTTTTGTATGTGACCGTAATTGTTTAATTACAAAGTTTAAGTGCATATACCTTCATATATTATGTGCTTTTATTTCACAATGCTATTTTATATATTATAATGTACACTCATTTTACAAAAATTGAAATTTTCTTCAAATATATAAATTTTTAATATAAAACAGTAATAGATTTATCTTAACAAAATACATCAGTTTCAATTATCAATTTGTATCATTTACAAATAACAAGTAAGTAAAATTTTTTTCATTAACAAAACTATGATTAAGATTTTCTTTTATTATATATTTGTTTTTTATTTCTATTAGATATGAGAAATTATAAACGTAAAACTGAAAGAGGTTTTATATCTATCGAAACATTTAATGATGCCGCAAAAACAATAATTTCTGGAAACCGAAGTATCAATGCTGCTTCAAAGGAATTTAATATTAAACGTACGACACTATCACGTTATATAATTAAGTTAAAAGCATATAAAAATAAGGAAACGCAAGATTTACCGACAATTGGTTATAAAAAACCTAGACAAGTATTTTCTAAGGACCAGGAAATTGCATTAAAAGATTATTTACTACAAATGGCTTCGATATTTTATGGATTGACTCCGAAAAATGTTCGCCAGCTTGCTTATGAGTGTGCTGAAAAATTTAATATTAAAATGCCTGAAATATGGAAAATTAATAAAATAGCTGGCAAAGAGTGGCTTACTAGTTTTCTAAAAAGGAATCGAGAATTATCAATTAGAAAACCAGAAGCAACAAGTATCGGACGAGCGACATCATTCAATGTTCAAAATGTAAAACCATTTTTCACAAAATTAGCTGAAGTTAAGAATAAATATCAATTTACCGCATCAAATATTTATAATGTTGATGAAACCTCAATTAGTACTGTATTAAAACCTCCTAAAAAAATTGCTGCCAAAGGTAAAAAAAATGTTGGCTCCATAACTTCTGCTGAACGGGGCACTAATGTCACACTAATATGTGCTGTTTCTGCAAACGGAAATACAGTGCCTCCTATGTTCGTATTTCCACGAAAAAAATATAAAAATCATTTTATTAATAATGGACCAAAAGGTTGTATTGGTGCAGGAAATTCTAGCGGTTGGGTAACAAATGAAGAATTTTTTATGTACATGCAGCATTTCATCGCACACGTTAAACCATCTATTAATAATCCAGTATTACTCTTATTAGATAATCATTCCTCACATTTACATGTACCAACCTTAAACTTAGCGAAAGATAATGGGATCGTAATGTTATCCTTTCCACCACATTGTAGCCATAAATTACAACCACTTGATGTGGCTGTGTATGGACCATTTAAGAAATATGCTTCAACTGCACAAGATTTATGGTTAAGAAATAATCCAGGTGAAAAAATAACAATATATGATATCCCAAAAATAGTAGCAGATTCATTACCATTAGCTACAACTAATACAAATATCATAAAAGGATTTAAAAAGACTGGAATATTTCCATATAATGAAAATATTTTTACTCAAGATGATTTCGCTCCGTCATTCGTAACTGATCCCCCAGAATCGCAAATTTTAACATCATCACCTACAATATTTTCTCCAGAAATAGTTCGACCGTACCCAAGGGCTGCTTCAAAAGAACAGGGTCAAACCAAGAGGAAAAGAAAATCTAGTGTTTTAACCGATTCAATAGAAATAAAAACATTAGAGAAAGAACAAAATATAAAAAAAAGTGTAAAAAAGTTACTAAAAAAATTAATATTTGTATTAATAGTAATTGCTTAATATTATTACCAAGGATTTCTTGCTTAATATGCAATGAACTATTTTCAAAGTGTAGCCTCAAAGAAACGTGGATTGAATGTCAGTTGTGCAAAAATTGGGCGCATATTAATTGCGTACCTAATACTAGTGATACATATATATGTATTAATTGTGATAATATTTCCATATAAATATTTCAAAAAAATTATTTATAAATGATACAAATTTCTTTAATATGGTTAATTGGATAAGGGTAACTTATTTAAGTCACCCTTATCCAAATAACCGTAATTTTGTCATATCTTTTGTGTGGTGTAATTTTTATATGTTCAACTTACCTCTGTAATGTCGTTAATTGGATAAGACTGATTTATTTAAGTGTGGTAATTTGACCATATCTTTTGTGTGGGGTAATTTTTACATGTTCAACTTACCTCTGTATCCAACTAACCCCGGTCTACCCTAACTTATTTAAGTCACCCTTATCCAAATAACCGTAATTTTGTCATATCTTTTGTGTGGTGTAATTTTTATATGTTCAACTTACCTCTGTAATGTCGTTAATTGGATAAGACTGATTTATTTAAGTGTGGTAATTTGACCATATCTTTTGTGTGGGGTAATTTTTACATGTTCAACTTACCTCTGTATCCAACTAACCCCGGTCTACCCTAACTTATTTAAGTCACCCTTATCCAAATAACCGTAATTTTGTCATATCTTTTGTGTGGTGTAATTTTTATATGTTCAACTTACCTCTGTAATGTCGTTAATTGGATAAGACTGATTTATTTAAGTGTGGTAATTTGACCATATCTTTTGTGTGGGGTAATTTTTACATGTTCAACTTACCTCTGTACCCAACTAACCCCGGTCTACCCTAACTTATTTAAGTCACCCTTATCCAAATAACCGTAATTTTGTCATATCTTTTGTGTGGTGTAATTTTTATATGTTCAACTTACCTCTGTAATGTCGTTAATTGGATAAAACTGATTTATTTAAGTGTGGTAATTTGACCATATCTTTTGTGTGGGGTAATTTTTACATGTTCAACTTACCTCTGTACCCAACTAACCCCGGTCTACCCTTAATAGTAAAAATTTTTTAATACCAATAATCTTAAATTTTAAAAAAAATTACATCATCTTGTCTAATAAATAAAAAATTTGTTTCAAGGGTAGACCGGGGTCATTTGGGCAATGAAATGTGTACGAGGTAATTTGAGCAACGATAAAT
>JAPWDM010000001.1:104170894-104188394 GCA_035578155.1 Brachynemurus nebulosus
TTCACTCTTCATGAATTTTAATCCATGTCCCAAAGTTATCGTGGCTACTAAATTCTCTAACTTTGGGAAACCTAGTCCTCCGTCCCTCTTGCCGGCATAGATGAACCCATCACAAGTACTAAGAGGGAGATGCAGGATTTCTTTAACCGCAACACGTAGGTCCCTATCGATCTCTCTTAACAGTGTTGCGGGTGCCACGCCCAGGACAAGCGTGAACAAATAATGTGGGACTAGGTGCGTAGTGAGCAATTCGACCTTTTGGTGAGGTTTGAGAGCCAGTCGCTTAACTCTCGTAAGGCAGTCTTTGATACTTTCTCTAACCTCACCCATCTCTATACCGCTCCATGGCGATATACTGACCCCTAGATATTTTATCAAGGATTCCGGCCCTGTATACGGAATCCGCTCACCACTAGACAGCGACATGTCGGGATCCTGGATATACCATGCTTCTCTTGTTGGAACAATTTCGAAGACTTTACATTTGGTTGATTGAATTTCCATTTCCAGATATTTAAAATATTGTTCTGTTTCCAACAAGAGTCCCCTAGCCTGTGGCGCACTGTCCGCTAGAAGTATTAGATCATCCGCGAACGCTAGGCAGGAGAGACTGCTGCCTTCAGCCAAGGTATAGCCCGACATTTGTTCTAGAGCGAGAAGGAGCGGTTCGGTAACAAGATTATAAAGTAAAGGGGATAGTGGGTCCCCTTGCTTCACTCCTCGCGCTAGATTTATTGTGGCACTTTCGTTACCACAGTGAATAATAGTGTGCACCCCTTTATACGATTCTTCCACGAGCCGCACCACATGCTCGTGAAGCCCCTTTCTACGTAGTGCAGGTCCAATTGACTGGTGGGGTATCCTGTCAAAGGCCTTTGAAATATCTAATTGCACTACGACCAGGCCTTTGTGACTGCTTTTTGCCTGACTAATGACTTCATTTAAGAGGTGCACATTGTTAAAAATACCAGACTCGGGGACGAATCCCTTTTGTCTGGTAGTCAATTTTACCACATTTGATAGCTGCTTATTAATAATACCAAAGTAGGTGCGCGCGACAATGCCCGAGATGGTAATGGGCCTATAGCTACTCACATCGTTTGGATCTTTTCCCTCTTTTAGCAGCAATGTGGTTCTGTTTTCATGCCATTTCTTTGGAAAGGTTTGTGAAGCAGTCACTATATTAAACAACTTTGTCAGGACTTTTGCGACAGCCGGTTTATTTATGTCGGATTTTGTTAGGCCATCAATACCGGCTGCCGTGTCTCCCTTTATACGGGCAATGCGACCCCTCACTTCTTCTACTGTGATCGGGGGGAGGGAGTCGCTGAGAGCTATGCCATCATCATTAGTACTGCCTAGATAAACGTTATTTCTTGAATATGGCTCGCCCCAAATTTTGTTATAATATTCTTTGACATCAACTGCAGAGAGGGATACAGAACTGCAGTCAATGTGGGAGACATTTTCTCTAATACATTTGGCGAGCCGACCTGGATTTTTCTTAAAGAGATCTTGGGTTCTGGCATATATATAACGTCGTTTAGCTCTCTTGCCCTTGCCTCTATTTCGAGGTCTTTTGTCGCGCGTCTTCTGACCGTGGGCGCCTAGCGCAATTAAAATTTCATTATAAGCCGAGTCCAGCTCGGCTTGCACGTCTAATTTAGCATTCTCACTGAGAAAGTGGCTGCCTAGACGGTCAAGTAAGGTACCAGCCTTATGGAAGGGATCATCTTCATTTAATTCAATCGCTAAGGCCACCTCGATCAGACTCCTTACCCAGACATTGGAGTCGTCGTCGATGATCGCATGCTCAGGTGGCCGATCCTCTTCCTCTGTAACCACGACTGTCGGGACCTCAACAGGCAGTCGTGGCCGGTCATCTATTGCCACCGCTTCTTGCGGCAGGTCATCTTCCGGAAGCGAGAGATCAACTTCCGGATTGTCAGGACGGTTGCGCCTTGCCGCCTGACGCTCATAGGCCCTTTTATCTCTAACTTGTTTGGCGGTTCTGGTACCCAATGCCTCTGAGATGCGTACTGCGATGTTTTTATCATTTGGGTATTGTTCTTCAATTTCTTTCATGGTACGCATCTCTTCATCTGTCCAGGACCCTGCCTTTGGTCTTCTTGTTGCAGGGACCTGCAGAACCGCCCTAGCTGCATTTCTTGTTTCTGGGTGTTCATGCCTTTGATGCTGTGTAAGTGCCCTGGGTGTTAAAAATGCTCTTTGGCAGATTGGACAATTGTATGGCAAGTGTGCAGCTTCTTTAGGACCAGGGCACTTGGGCCTATGAGTTTCCGCACCTCTTCTTGTTTTATACTCTTTATTACAAGTATCGCAAATGTATAATATTGTGGATCCAGGGTGATATTCATTTACATGTCTCTCTAAATCCTGGATCCTGAGGTGCAGAAAGCGTGCCCTTCCGTCTTGAGCGCAGTATTCACATATCGAAGAGAAGTCTTGCTGGAAGGGCCACGGCACTCTAAAAACCTTTGTATCGCTGTTGTCGTCAACAATGGTCTCCAAATTTTGCGAGGAACGCTGGAGACCGTCAGGTTCCCCGTCCGAGGCTATATTATTGATAGATGTGCCGATATGAACAAGATGACCTGGGCTGGCAACCCCGATCACTGAAGGTGTGTTGCCTATCACCCGCCAGCAGGTGATAGTTGCCCGACTCTCGCGACGAGGACGCCACACCTTAAGAGAGTCATAGTTACTCCCGCCGTTTACCCGCGCTTGCTTGAATTTCTTCACGTTGACATTCAGAGCACTGGGCAGAAATCACATTGCGTCAACACCCGTTGGGGCCATCGCAATGCTTTGTTTTAATTAGACAGTCGGATTCTCCTAGTCCGTGCCAGTTCTGAGTTAACCGTTAAATGGCGGCCGAAGAGAACATTTACGCATATATATTTTTCATTTTAATATAATATAATTAAATAAATAAAAATATAAATATAAAAATTATATGATATATATGTTGAGTAAAGTCTCGCAGCAAGAAAGTTCCGTAGGTGGCCAAGGCACGGGACCGAGTTCGGATCCACAAAAACATATACCCAAAACTAATTCATTAATAGCATACAAGTAAATAATAATTTAAAAAATTTTCAATAATTACATAGATATGTAAAGTATTTTTCGAACAAATGAAAAAACTTTTAATGAAATTATTATAAATAAATCATATTTAGTTTTATTATATAAATAATACAGCCTTTGTATATAAAAACTTTAGCCATCATTTTACATAAATGATTATTATCAAATATATATTAAATCCCCAAATATTCATTTATTATACACATAATAACTAATTACTTAGAAAATTATGTAATTTATAAATTATTCTTATGGAGTACATATTAATAAAATAACAAAAATAAAAAATCAGATTTTTATATATCAGTACTGTACCATACAATAATTAAATATAATTACAAATAAAATCGATTTTTCCAATAATTGTTCTATATAATACATAAATACACACATTATAATTATTTATTATTTTAATAAATAAAATTTACAAAACATATGTATAACATTTAGTAGGTAATATGGTATCACCTCACCCAGGCCCGGCACGTTAGCCATAACCTACATCCCAATCAAGCCCGACACGCCCCGGTCCTCAGAGCCAATCCTTATCCCGAAGTTACGGATCTAATTTGCCGACTTCCCTTACCTACATTATTCTATCGACTAGAGGCTCTTCACCTTGGAGACCTGCTGCGGATATGGGTACGAACCGGCGCGACACCTCCACGTGGCCCTCACCTGGATTTTCAAGGTCCGAGGGAATGATCCAGACACCGCCGCAACTGCGGTGCTCTTCGCGTTCCAAACCCTATCGCCCTGCTAGAGGATTCCAGGGAACTCGAACGCTCATGCAGAAAAGAAAACTCTTCCTGGATCTTCCGACGGCGTCTCCAGGCCTCTTTGGGTTACCCCGACGAACACTCATATACACATATATAATGTGAATGAGGGCCCGACTTATATACGGTTCCGCTGCCGGGTACCGGAATAGGAACCGGTTTCCCTTTCGCCCAATGGATGTAATTATTTATTATTTATTTATTTATTTTATAAAATTTTATTATTTTAAATAATAATTATTTATAAAAATAATTATATAATTTATTAAAACACATCAACATTAACATCGGTTTTCACCTAGGGCTTAGGATCGACTGACTCGTGTGCAACGGCTGTTCACACGAAACCCTTCTCCACGTCAGTCCTCCAGGGCCTCGCTGGAGTATTTGCTACTACCACCAAGATCTGCACCGATGGCGGCTCCAGACAGCCTCACGGCCAATCCTTCCGCGCACACCATCGCGACCCTCCTACTCGTCAAGTTTTCATGATATTTAAAAATTTTTATAAAAATAATAAATATCTATAATAACAATTGACGATAGAGTATAAGCACGACGCTTCAGCGCCATCCATTTTCAGGGCTAGTTGCTTCGGCAGGTGAGTTGTTACACACTCCTTAGCGGATTCCGACTTCCATGGCCACCGTCCTGCTGTCTTAAGCAACCAACGCCTTTCATGGTATCCCATAAGCGTCGATTTTGGCGCTTTAACTCTATGTTTGGTTCATCCCACAGCGCCAGTTCTGCTTACCAAAAGTGGCCCACTTGGCATTCTGATCCATAAATATTATCTTAATTAAAAATATTATTCTCATAGCTTCACATATATATAAAATTAAAAATAAAATCAATATATGATTTTAAGCAAGCTAGAGATCTCACCCATTTAAAGTTTGAGAATAGGTTGAGGTCGTTTCGGCCCCAAGGCCTCTAATCATTCGCTTTACCGGATGAGACTCGTTGAATGATGAACGCCAGCTATCCTGAGGGAAACTTCGGAGGGAACCAGCTACTAGATGGTTCGATTAGTCTTTCGCCCCTATACCCAGTTCCGACGATCGATTTGCACGTCAGAATCGCTACGGACCTCCATCAGGGTTTCCCCTGACTTCGTCCTGACCAGGCATAGTTCACCATCTTTCGGGTCCCAGCGTGTACGCTCTAGGTGCACCTTTATTCATAATAAAAATTATAAAAAAATTATAAGAATAATATAAGATGCCCTGGGAGTGCGATATTTAATACATAATAAAAATATATCCTCCCTCAAATTTATAATAAAAAAAATAAAAATCTTTTTTAAAAAAATTATTTTACTTTCATTTCGCCTTTGGGTTTCATAAAATTTATTAATATTTCGATGAAAAAATATTTTATTCCCAATGACTTGCGCACATGCTAGACTCCTTGGTCCGTGTTTCAAGACGGGTCCTGAAAGTACCCAAAGCTATAGCGTCGCTGACAAAAAGATTATTGTTCAAATTAATACCTAAAAACTGACAGTAATATGGTATGATTTATTGGTATAAAAACCAAATAAAATCATTTGTTTTATTAAGAAATATAAAAAACCTAATAAAACCCATATATACTCGTTTTAGGTAATGAACGTGTAAAAAAAAAAATTTTTACACTTAATCTTATATTATGAATATTTATACCGTCAAACAATTAATTAGATAATATAGGCATATATTACACAAATAAATAAAAATTTATAATATAATATACAATGCACAAAAATATTTCATAAATCAATATTTAACGGGTCGCGACGTCCTACAAGATGAGAAGTGCATACCTCGTTATTATACACAACATATAGTAGTGCAATAATTTTATAAATTATAAATATACCATAAAAAATTATAATATATAATAATAATAAATTTTGTCACTAACAAATACAAGTTGGTTAATATACGATAAAAAGTAAATGAATCTCATCTTTCGACCTTTCGGGTTTTTCAGGTTTACCCCTGAACGGTTTTACGTACTCTTGAACTCTCTCTTCAAAGTTCTTTTCAACTTTCCCTCACGGTACTTGTTCGCTATCGGTCTCGTGGTTATATTTAGCCTTAGATGGAGTTTACCACCCACTTAGAGCTGCACTCTCAAGCAACCCGACTCTAAGGAGAGATCCACCTGTTATTCAGTATATAGTCACTACGGGCCTGGCACCCTCTCTGGGTATATGGCCCCATTCAAGATGGACTTGGACTTATTACATAAAATAACAGGTTATATAAAAAATTATGGATCCTCCCAAACACTACATTCCCCGAATGACCATTTTTATTTAGCCATGGGGTTCAGTGATGGGCTTTTCCCTCTTCGCTCGCCGCTACTAAGGGAATCCTAGTTAGTTTCTTTTCCTCCGCTTAATAATATGCTTAAATTCAGCGGGTAATCTCACCTACTCTGAGGTCGCAATTATAAATAAATAAAATAAAAATGTTTTTTTTTTTCAATATTTTCTTTATAAATAAATATAAAAAAATTTTATTTTGAAAAAATAAAAACACTATTAGTAATTACTTAAACCAAAAAATTTTATCTTATGTTATTATGTTAAATTTTTAAATATTATTATTTAATATTTATATGAAAATTAATAAGAAATAAATTATTTCGTTATTTCATATTTTCATAAAATAAAAATAATTAGATATTTAAAACACATATATACATGAATAATTTTTGGTTTTCATTACTATATGTGTTTAAATTTATTTTTATATTTTTTTAGAAAATATTGTTTCATTTTTATTAAATTAAAATGATGTGATGTATTATTTGATTTTCTTATTCTTACACATTTATAATAAGTAAGATATAGAAAAATAATATTAAAAATACATACATTAAAAACATCATATAATTTAGAATGACGTATAAATTAAAAAAATATACGAACATTCATTTTATTATTTTTAAGATATATATTTTAAAAAATATATTATCTTTTATTAAAAATAATCTTTTAATATATTATTGTATACGACCCTCAGCCAGGTGTGGTCCGGGAACAGTATCCAAGGACCGCAATGTGCGTTCGAAATGTCGATGTTCATGTGTCCTGCAGTTCACAAGTTGACGCGCAATTAGCTGCGTTCTTCATCGACCCACGAGCCAAGTGATCCACCGTTCAGGGTAATCTTTATATTATTAAATTTTAAAAAATATTTATATTAAATAAAAATTTATACTTTTTTTATTATTATAAAATAATAATAAAAAGACTGCAATAAAAAAACAATTTTTTTGTTTGTTTTATATTGACTTACATTTGTATAAAAGAATAAATAATAATATTTAATAAAATTTTATTAGATACAGTGCTTGCTTGTTTATTTGACAAAACATTAAAAAAAAAAAAAAATTTTTTTTTAAAGAAAACTCATTTATTAAATAACTATATTATAAATAAGACATATTGAAAATAACTTGTTTTGTTATTTTACGAATATGCTATTTATTTTATATAGATTCAATAAATTTTTAATATTGTTAATATAAAAAAAAAAAATTTATATATTGATATATAAAAATAAACACATATCAAAAAAAAAAAAAAATTAAAAAATCAAATTAACATTTGGATGTAAAACTTTATAACCAATAATATATTTAATATATTAAAAATTGGTATCCAAATACGTGTTTATTTATTACAATATTATAATTTTTATATTATAAAAATTATATATTTTATAAAGTAAGTTATAGAAAAAAAGTAAATTTTTCTTTTACTTACATAAAAATATAAGGAATTTATAAACAAAATATTTTAACAAAACATTAATATATATAAAAAATCACAAAAATCAAGTTTTGTTATATTTCGTTAATGATCCTTCCGCAGGTTCACCTACGGAAACCTTGTTACGACTTTTACTTCCTCTAAATGATCAAGTTTGGTCATCTTTCCAGCATCATCGGCAATGTCTTTTAAAAACATTGCCGCGCACCAGTCTGAAGACCTCACTAAATCATTCAATCGGTAGTAGCGACGGGCGGTGTGTACAAAGGGCAGGGACGTAATCAACGCGAGCTTATGACTCGCGCTTACTGGGAATTCCTCGTTCATGGGGAATAATTGCAAGCCCCAATCCCTAGCACGAAGGAGGTTCAGCGGGTTACCCGGACCTTTCGGCCAGAGGAAAACACGCTGATTCCTTCAGTGTAGCGCGCGTGCGGCCCAGAACATCTAAGGGCATCACAGACCTGTTATTGCTCAATCTCGTGCGGCTAGAAGCCGCCTGTCCCTCTAAGAAGAATTATTTGTACGCCGGCAGTAAAAACCACATCAAAAAACTGATGTCACTTTAGTTAATGTATCATGTTAAATATATCATTAATGCAGATTAAGTAATTACACATAGAAATTTATCCCCAAAGAAATAAAAAACATAAATGAATATTATCAATCATACATATTATAAATATATTAAAACAAAATATACAAATAACATTCAGTAACAATACAGCCGATGGGCCTTGAGATGCCGGTAATAAAGTACGTCTATTTAGTAGGCTAGAGTCTCGTTCGTTATCGGAATTAACCAGACAAATCGCTCCACCAACTAAGAACGGCCATGCACCACCACCCACCGAATCAAGAAAGAGCTCTCAATCTGTCAATCCTTCCGGTGTCCGGGCCTGGTGAGGTTTCCCGTGTTGAGTCAAATTAAGCCGCAGGCTCCACTCCTGGTGGTGCCCTTCCGTCAATTCCTTTAAGTTTCAGCTTTGCAACCATACTTCCCCCGGAACCCAAAAGCTTTGGTTTCCCGGAAGCTGCCCGCCAAGTCATCGGAGGAACTTTGGCGGATCGCTAGCTGGCATCGTTTATGGTTAGAACTAGGGCGGTATCTGATCGCCTTCGAACCTCTAACTTTCGTTCTTGATCAATCAAAACATTTTTGGCAAATGCTTTCGCTTCTGTCCGTCTTGCGACGATCCAAGAATTTCACCTCTAACGTCGCAATACGAATGCCCCCATCTGTCCGTATTAATCATTACCTCGGAAAAACTTCCGAAAACCAACAAAATAGAACCGAGGTCCTATTCCATTATTCCATGCACACAATATTCAGGCACTATTTAAATTTTAAAGCCTGCTTTAAGCACTCTAATTTGTTCAAAGTAAACGTACCGGCCCATCTCGACACTCAATTAAGAGCACCGCGATAGGATTATAATTGGGAGGCTGTCTCCATTATTTAAATTATAAAAAATAAATAACTTTAACACTTACGATAAATTATACTTTAATGTACATATTAGTATATAAAATTTAACTAGTATACTTTAAACTTTTCAAGCAAGTAAAAATATAAATAATAACTTACCATAAAAATAAAAATTTAAATAAAAATACAAGTATTTATAACCATATTATACAATATATAATTTATACCTCACCACCGGTAGGACGTCCCACAAAACATGCCAGTTAAACACCGCGAGCGGTGAACCGACAGTGTAGGACACAAATTCGACTACGAGCTTTTTAACCGCAACAACTTTAATATACGCTATTGGAGCTGGAATTACCGCGGCTGCTGGCACCAGACTTGCCCTCCAATGGATCCTCGTTAAAGGATTTAAAGTGTACTCATTCCGATTACGGGGCCTCGGATGAGTCCCGTATCGTTATTTTTCGTCACTACCTCCCCGTGCCGGGAGTGGGTAATTTGCGCGCCTGCTGCCTTCCTTGGATGTGGTAGCCGTTTCTCAGGCTCCCTCTCCGGAATCGAACCCTGATTCCCCGTTACCCGTTACAACCATGGTAGGCGCAGAACCTACCATCGACAGTTGATAAGGCAGACATTTGAAAGATGCGTCGCCGGTACTATAAAGACCGTGCGATCAGCTAAAAGTTATTCAGAGTCACCAAATTATTACGATGCACATATATTAAATATATATATGAAATTATAAAAAAACATAAAATATATTATAAAAATATGTTAACATCGATTGGTTTTGATCTAATAAAAGCATTCCTTCCATCTCTGGTCGGAACTCTGTTTGCATGTATTAGCTCTAGAATTACCACAGTTATCCAAGTAAATGTATGTACGATCTAAGGAACCATAACTGATATAATGAGCCTTTCGCGGTTTCACCTTAATATGGCTTGTACTGAGACATGCATGGCTTAATCTTTGAGACAAGCATATGACTACTGGCAGGATCAACCAGGGAACTGTATGTTCCAACTTAATAAAATTATTCCAATTTAAAAAAAAAAGAAATATTTTAAAAAGTTTTTCATTTATTAATCAGTATGAAATTTCTTCATAAACTGATATAAACATATAAAAATTATAACAAAAATTGAAATAAAAATAAATTTATTTCTTTTGTTACTTTTTATATAAAAAATATTTTCTAAAATTTTTAATATTTAAAAAAATAAAAAAAATTCTTTTTTGAAAATATTCATATTTGAATAAAAACTATTACCATATATTTTAAGTAATATAGTTTTATTGAAATAATTCAAACATTTGCTCATAACTCTTCGCTAGATTGTATGCGACAATTTTTAAATATATAAAATATATATTTATTTAACGTTCGAATAACACACTTCATTCGCGCTTGGTATGTAGTGAGTTTCTGCATTATAAATTTATTAAAAAATTTATTTTATAAAATTGTTTGTCCACATAAGAGCCTAAGGCTTAACACCTATAGCCCATGGACTTGCTTTGACATAATATAGGATAATATTAAAAAATTATAAAAATTATATATAAATGGTTTTGGGTTAATAAAAATATATGTGAATTATTAATAAAAATCATAAAAATTTTTAATAAATAAAAACACATATTTTTTTTAATACCAAAACACTTACTTTATATATTTTCATAATTTTTCGATGAAGTACCTTTACGATGTTACTGTAGTAAATAAAAATTATTTGAAAATATCAACTTAACAAAAAATAATATTTTCAAAAGAACAGAACTTAGTCAAAATAAAACTATTAATGTAATGGTCTTACACACATACATAATAGCTATATATACTTTGACCGAACCGTTCATAATGTTTAAGTCAACCAGACACATCGATATTTAAAAAGGTACCATCATCATATATAAGTTTTGGATTTTGCAGCGTGGTAAATTTTACTTTTTTTTTATATTTTTTTGTTTTAATTTGTTATAAAAATGATAAAAACTATAAAATATATAATTATTAATGAAGTTTTTTAAAGTTTATATTAAAATATAAGAATTTTTTTTAAAATTTTTCATTTTTTTTTCATTTTTTTTGATTTTTATATAGACACATAAAACAGTACAGTAACAACACACATCGTAAGACGATGTTTGTACTCAATATAAGTCAGATGACTGCAACAACATCGCTTACATACAAAATCAATGTATATTTGAACTTAGAAAAAATTTTTACATATTAATAGTAAATGATACAAAATTTTTAAGAATTCATATATTTTAAAACTTTTTTTAAAATTATCATGTATTTTCTTAAAATAAACAAATGTGGATAAGTATTTTTTATGTAAAAATAATAGTTTAAGAGTAAATTTATAATTTGTTATTTATGATGTACGTTTTATCAACTTTTATGAATAGTTAGAAAAATCATAATAAAACATTCACATATACCAATATTTCAATACTTTAACTTACTTTTGGTTAAAATATTATACATTCACCTGACTTTTGTTAACGTATTACAATATCTTACTTACATTAGTATTTTAAATGTACATTTTTCATACATTATCATAAGATACAAAACTATTAAAAATTCATAAATTATAAAACTTTTTTTAAAATTATCATGTATTTTCTTAAAATAAACAAATGTGGATAAGTATTTTTTATGTAAAAATAATAGTTTAAGAGTAAATTTATAATTTGTTATTTATGATGTACGTTTTATCAACTTTTATGAATAGTTAGAAAAATCATAATAAAACATTCACATATACCAATATTTCAATACTTTAACTTACTTTTGGTTAAAATATTATACATTCACCTGACTTTTGTTAACGTATTACAATATCTTACTTACATTAGTATTTTAAATGTACATTTTTCATACATTATCATAAGATACAAAACTATTAAAAATTCATAAATTATAAAACTTTTTTTAAAATTATCATGTATTTTCTTAAAATAAACAAATGTGGATAAGTATTTTTTATGTAAAAATAATAGTTTAAGAGTAAATTTATAATTTGTTATTTATGATGTACGTTTTATCAACTTTTATGAATAGTTAGAAAAATCATAATAAAACATTCACATATACCAATATTTCAATACTTTAACTTACTTTTGGTTAAAATATTATACATTCACCTGACTTTTGTTAACGTATTACAATATCTTACTTACATTAGTATTTTAAATGTACATTTTTCATACATTATCATAAGATACAAAACTATTAAAAATTCATAAATTATAAAACTTTTTTTAAAATTATCATGTATTTTCTTAAAATAAACAAATGTGGATAAGTATTTTTTATGTAAAAATAATAGTTTAAGAGTAAATTTATAATTTGTTATTTATGATGTACGTTTTATCAACTTTTATCAATAGTTAGAAAAATCATAATAAAACATTCACATATACCAATATTTCAATACTTTAACTTACTTTTGGTTAAAATATTATACATTCACCTGACTTTTGTTAACGTATTACAATATCTTACTTACATTAGTATTTTAAATGTACATTTTTCATACATTATCATAAGATACAAAACTATTAAAAATTCATAAATTATAAAACTTTTTTTAAAATTATCATGTATTTTCTTAAAATAAACAAATGTGGATAAGTATTTTTTATGTAAAAATAATAGTTTAAGAGTAAATTTATAATTTGTTATTTATGATGTACGTTTTATCAACTTTTATGAATAGTTAGAAAAATCATAATAAAACATTCACATATACCAATATTTCAATACTTTAACTTACTTTTGGTTAAAATATTATACATTCACCTGACTTTTGTTAACGTATTACAATATCTTACTTACATTAGTATTTTAAATGTACATTTTTCATACATTATCATAAGATACAAAACTATTAAAAATTCATAAATTATAAAACTTTTTTTAAAATTATCATGTATTTTCTTAAAATAAACAAATGTGGATAAGTATTTTTTATGTAAAAATAATAGTTTAAGAGTAAATTTATAATTTGTTATTTATGATGTACGTTTTATCAACTTTTATGAATAGTTAGAAAAATCATAATAAAACATTCACATATACCAATATTTCAATACTTTAACTTACTTTTGGTTAAAATATTATACATTCACCTGACTTTTGTTAACGTATTACAATATCTTACTTACATTAGTATTTTAAATGTACATTTTTCATACATTATCATAAGATACAAAACTATTAAAAATTCATAAATTATAAAACTTTTTTTAAAATTATCATGTATTTTCTTAAAATAAACAAATGTGGATAAGTATTTTTTATGTAAAAATAATAGTTTAAGAGTAAATTTATAATTTGTTATTTATGATGTACGTTTTATCAACTTTTATGAATAGTTAGAAAAATCATAATAAAACATTCACATATACCAATATTTCAATACTTTAACTTACTTTTGGTTAAAATATTATACATTCACCTGACTTTTGTTAAATTATTACAATATCTTACTTCCATTAGTATTTTAAATCTACATTTTTCATACATTATCATAAGATAAAAAGCCATTTCAATACTTTATATTTCATTACTGTATACATACAATGTACAGTATACATACAATATCATATAAAAAACCTTTCTAAATATGTAAGAAAAATAAAAATCAATATTTGTATTTTAACTACATATGTATATATTCATACATACTACATATATATATATTCAGTAAGATGTGTTAGGGTGGCACCCTTCTTTAAATAATAATACATATACATAATAACATACCACATATATCATATATATATGTTTAGTAACATGTATGTGTTTGTGATGTTTCCCTCTTTTTTATAAACCAGAATATATTAAATGATAGGAAACATAAAAAGTTTTACATATATGTATTCAGTAAGATGTGTTAGGGTGGCACCCTTCTTTAAATAATAATACATATACATAATAACATACCACATATATCATATATATATGTTTAGTAACATGTATGTGTTTGTGATGTTTCCCTCTTTTTTATAAACCAGAATATATTAAATGATAGGAAACATAAAAAGTTTTACATATATATATTCAGTAAGATGTGTTAGGGTGGCACCCTTCTTTAAATAATAATACATATACATAATAACATACCACATATATCATATATATATGTTTAGTAACACGTATGTGTTTGTGATGTTTCCCCCTTTTTTTATAAACCAGAATATATTAAATGATAGGAAACATAAAAAGTTTAGTGTACGATAAACCGTCGTGAAGTTAAAGCACATAATATGTGTTGTTATATGCACTTAAACATTGTTTTTTGTGAACTTGTTTTTATTATTTTTTTCAATTATTCTTACAAGTGGTTACAACCATTATTAATTTTAAAAAAATTTGTAATTTTTTCCAAAACTATAAATTTTATATATAATAAAAGTGAACGAATTGTGTTACTTTTAACAAAATACATGTAAATGCGAACTTGTTTCTATTTTTTTAAACTATTACTTAAAAAGTGGTTTTAATATATATTAATTTTACAAAAATTGAAATTTTCTTCAAAATTATAAATTTTACATATAAAAATGTGAACGATTTGTGTTTGTGAAGTTTGTGGCGTTTGTGACTACTTTTTGTATGTGACCGTAATTGTTTAATTACAAAGTTTAAGTGCATATACCTTCATATATTATGTGCTTTTATTTCACAATGCTATTTTATATATTATAATGTACACTCATTTTACAAAAATTGAAATTTTCTTCAAATATATAAATTTTTAATATAAAACAGTAATAGATTTATCTTAACAAAATACATCAGTTTCAATTATCAATTTGTATCATTTACAAATAACAAGTAAGTAAAATTTTTTTCATTAACAAAACTATGATTAAGATTTTCTTTTATTATATATTTGTTTTTTATTTCTATTAGATATGAGAAATTATAAACGTAAAACTGAAAGAGGTTTTATATCTATCGAAACATTTAATGATGCCGCAAAAACAATAATTTCTGGAAACCGAAGTATCAATGCTGCTTCAAAGGAATTTAATATTAAACGTACGACACTATCACGTTATATAATTAAGTTAAAAGCATATAAAAATAAGGAAACGCAAGATTTACCGACAATTGGTTATAAAAAACCTAGACAAGTATTTTCTAAGGACCAGGAAATTGCATTAAAAGATTATTTACTACAAATGGCTTCGATATTTTATGGATTGACTCCGAAAAATGTTCGCCAGCTTGCTTATGAGTGTGCTGAAAAATTTAATATTAAAATGCCTGAAATATGGAAAATTAATAAAATAGCTGGCAAAGAGTGGCTTACTAGTTTTCTAAAAAGGAATCGAGAATTATCAATTAGAAAACCAGAAGCAACAAGTATCGGACGAGCGACATCATTCAATGTTCAAAATGTAAAACCATTTTTCACAAAATTAGCTGAAGTTAAGAATAAATATCAATTTACCGCATCAAATATTTATAATGTTGATGAAACCTCAATTAGTACTGTATTAAAACCTCCTAAAAAAATTGCTGCCAAAGGTAAAAAAAATGTTGGCTCCATAACTTCTGCTGAACGGGGCACTAATGTCACACTAATATGTGCTGTTTCTGCAAACGGAAATACAGTGCCTCCTATGTTCGTATTTCCACGAAAAAAATATAAAAATCATTTTATTAATAATGGACCAAAAGGTTGTATTGGTGCAGGAAATTCTAGCGGTTGGGTAACAAATGAAGAATTTTTTATGTACATGCAGCATTTCATCGCACACGTTAAACCATCTATTAATAATCCAGTATTACTCTTATTAGATAATCATTCCTCACATTTACATGTACCAACCTTAAACTTAGCGAAAGATAATGGGATCGTAATGTTATCCTTTCCACCACATTGTAGCCATAAATTACAACCACTTGATGTGGCTGTGTATGGACCATTTAAGAAATATGCTTCAACTGCACAAGATTTATGGTTAAGAAATAATCCAGGTGAAAAAATAACAATATATGATATCCCAAAAATAGTAGCAGATTCATTACCATTAGCTACAACTAATACAAATATCATAAAAGGATTTAAAAAGACTGGAATATTTCCATATAATGAAAATATTTTTACTCAAGATGATTTCGCTCCGTCATTCGTAACTGATCCCCCAGAATCGCAAATTTTAACATCATCACCTACAATATTTTCTCCAGAAATAGTTCGACCGTACCCAAGGGCTGCTTCAAAAGAACAGGGTCAAACCAAGAGGAAAAGAAAATCTAGTGTTTTAACCGATTCAATAGAAATAAAAACATTAGAGAAAGAACAAAATATAAAAAAAAGTGTAAAAAAGTTACTAAAAAAATTAATATTTGTATTAATAGTAATTGCTTAATATTATTACCAAGGATTTCTTGCTTAATATGCAATGAACTATTTTCAAAGTGTAGCCTCAAAGAAACGTGGATTGAATGTCAGTTGTGCAAAAATTGGGCGCATATTAATTGCGTACCTAATACTAGTGATACATATATATGTATTAATTGTGATAATATTTCCATATAAATATTTCAAAAAAATTATTTATAAATGATACAAATTTCTTTAATATGGTTAATTGGATAAGGGTAACTTATTTAAGTCACCCTTATCCAAATAACCGTAATTTTGTCATATCTTTTGTGTGGTGTAATTTTTATATGTTCAACTTACCTCTGTAATGTCGTTAATTGGATAAGACTGATTTATTTAAGTGTGGTAATTTGACCATATCTTTTGTGTGGGGTAATTTTTACATGTTCAACTTACCTCTGTATCCAACTAACCCCGGTCTACCCTAACTTATTTAAGTCACCCTTATCCAAATAACCGTAATTTTGTCATATCTTTTGTGTGGTGTAATTTTTATATGTTCAACTTACCTCTGTAATGTCGTTAATTGGATAAGACTGATTTATTTAAGTGTGGTAATTTGACCATATCTTTTGTGTGGGGTAATTTTTACATGTTCAACTTACCTCTGTATCCAACTAACCCCGGTCTACCCTAACTTATTTAAGTCACCCTTATCCAAATAACCGTAATTTTGTCATATCTTTTGTGTGGTGTAATTTTTATATGTTCAACTTACCTCTGTAATGTCGTTAATTGGATAAGACTGATTTATTTAAGTGTGGTAATTTGACCATATCTTTTGTGTGGGGTAATTTTTACATGTTCAACTTACCTCTGTACCCAACTAACCCCGGTCTACCCTAACTTATTTAAGTCACCCTTATCCAAATAACCGTAATTTTGTCATATCTTTTGTGTGGTGTAATTTTTATATGTTCAACTTACCTCTGTAATGTCGTTAATTGGATAAAACTGATTTATTTAAGTGTGGTAATTTGACCAT
>JAPWDM010000001.1:104193394-104217288 GCA_035578155.1 Brachynemurus nebulosus
ATTATTTATAAAAATAATTATATAATTTATTAAAACACATCAACATTAACATCGGTTTTCACCTAGGGCTTAGGATCGACTGACTCGTGTGCAACGGCTGTTCACACGAAACCCTTCTCCACGTCAGTCCTCCAGGGCCTCGCTGGAGTATTTGCTACTACCACCAAGATCTGCACCGATGGCGGCTCCAGACAGCCTCACGGCCAATCCTTCCGCGCACACCATCGCGACCCTCCTACTCGTCAAGTTTTCATGATATTTAAAAATTTTTATAAAAATAATAAATATCTATAATAACAATTGACGATAGAGTATAAGCACGACGCTTCAGCGCCATCCATTTTCAGGGCTAGTTGCTTCGGCAGGTGAGTTGTTACACACTCCTTAGCGGATTCCGACTTCCATGGCCACCGTCCTGCTGTCTTAAGCAACCAACGCCTTTCATGGTATCCCATAAGCGTCGATTTTGGCGCTTTAACTCTATGTTTGGTTCATCCCACAGCGCCAGTTCTGCTTACCAAAAGTGGCCCACTTGGCATTCTGATCCATAAATATTATCTTAATTAAAAATATTATTCTCATAGCTTCACATATATATAAAATTAAAAATAAAATCAATATATGATTTTAAGCAAGCTAGAGATCTCACCCATTTAAAGTTTGAGAATAGGTTGAGGTCGTTTCGGCCCCAAGGCCTCTAATCATTCGCTTTACCGGATGAGACTCGTTGAATGATGAACGCCAGCTATCCTGAGGGAAACTTCGGAGGGAACCAGCTACTAGATGGTTCGATTAGTCTTTCGCCCCTATACCCAGTTCCGACGATCGATTTGCACGTCAGAATCGCTACGGACCTCCATCAGGGTTTCCCCTGACTTCGTCCTGACCAGGCATAGTTCACCATCTTTCGGGTCCCAGCGTGTACGCTCTAGGTGCACCTTTATTCATAATAAAAATTATAAAAAAATTATAAGAATAATATAAGATGCCCTGGGAGTGCGATATTTAATACATAATAAAAATATATCCTCCCTCAAATTTATAATAAAAAAAATAAAAATCTTTTTTAAAAAAATTATTTTACTTTCATTTCGCCTTTGGGTTTCATAAAATTTATTAATATTTCGATGAAAAAATATTTTATTCCCAATGACTTGCGCACATGCTAGACTCCTTGGTCCGTGTTTCAAGACGGGTCCTGAAAGTACCCAAAGCTATAGCGTCGCTGACAAAAAGATTATTGTTCAAATTAATACCTAAAAACTGACAGTAATATGGTATGATTTATTGGTATAAAAACCAAATAAAATCATTTGTTTTATTAAGAAATATAAAAAACCTAATAAAACCCATATATACTCGTTTTAGGTAATGAACGTGTAAAAAAAAAAATTTTTACACTTAATCTTATATTATGAATATTTATACCGTCAAACAATTAATTAGATAATATAGGCATATATTACACAAATAAATAAAAATTTATAATATAATATACAATGCACAAAAATATTTCATAAATCAATATTTAACGGGTCGCGACGTCCTACAAGATGAGAAGTGCATACCTCGTTATTATACACAACATATAGTAGTGCAATAATTTTATAAATTATAAATATACCATAAAAAATTATAATATATAATAATAATAAATTTTGTCACTAACAAATACAAGTTGGTTAATATACGATAAAAAGTAAATGAATCTCATCTTTCGACCTTTCGGGTTTTTCAGGTTTACCCCTGAACGGTTTTACGTACTCTTGAACTCTCTCTTCAAAGTTCTTTTCAACTTTCCCTCACGGTACTTGTTCGCTATCGGTCTCGTGGTTATATTTAGCCTTAGATGGAGTTTACCACCCACTTAGAGCTGCACTCTCAAGCAACCCGACTCTAAGGAGAGATCCACCTGTTATTCAGTATATAGTCACTACGGGCCTGGCACCCTCTCTGGGTATATGGCCCCATTCAAGATGGACTTGGACTTATTACATAAAATAACAGGTTATATAAAAAATTATGGATCCTCCCAAACACTACATTCCCCGAATGACCATTTTTATTTAGCCATGGGGTTCAGTGATGGGCTTTTCCCTCTTCGCTCGCCGCTACTAAGGGAATCCTAGTTAGTTTCTTTTCCTCCGCTTAATAATATGCTTAAATTCAGCGGGTAATCTCACCTACTCTGAGGTCGCAATTATAAATAAATAAAATAAAAATGTTTTTTTTTTTCAATATTTTCTTTATAAATAAATATAAAAAAATTTTATTTTGAAAAAATAAAAACACTATTAGTAATTACTTAAACCAAAAAATTTTATCTTATGTTATTATGTTAAATTTTTAAATATTATTATTTAATATTTATATGAAAATTAATAAGAAATAAATTATTTCGTTATTTCATATTTTCATAAAATAAAAATAATTAGATATTTAAAACACATATATACATGAATAATTTTTGGTTTTCATTACTATATGTGTTTAAATTTATTTTTATATTTTTTTAGAAAATATTGTTTCATTTTTATTAAATTAAAATGATGTGATGTATTATTTGATTTTCTTATTCTTACACATTTATAATAAGTAAGATATAGAAAAATAATATTAAAAATACATACATTAAAAACATCATATAATTTAGAATGACGTATAAATTAAAAAAATATACGAACATTCATTTTATTATTTTTAAGATATATATTTTAAAAAATATATTATCTTTTATTAAAAATAATCTTTTAATATATTATTGTATACGACCCTCAGCCAGGTGTGGTCCGGGAACAGTATCCAAGGACCGCAATGTGCGTTCGAAATGTCGATGTTCATGTGTCCTGCAGTTCACAAGTTGACGCGCAATTAGCTGCGTTCTTCATCGACCCACGAGCCAAGTGATCCACCGTTCAGGGTAATCTTTATATTATTAAATTTTAAAAAATATTTATATTAAATAAAAATTTATACTTTTTTTATTATTATAAAATAATAATAAAAAGACTGCAATAAAAAAACAATTTTTTTGTTTGTTTTATATTGACTTACATTTGTATAAAAGAATAAATAATAATATTTAATAAAATTTTATTAGATACAGTGCTTGCTTGTTTATTTGACAAAACATTAAAAAAAAAAAAAAATTTTTTTTTAAAGAAAACTCATTTATTAAATAACTATATTATAAATAAGACATATTGAAAATAACTTGTTTTGTTATTTTACGAATATGCTATTTATTTTATATAGATTCAATAAATTTTTAATATTGTTAATATAAAAAAAAAAAATTTATATATTGATATATAAAAATAAACACATATCAAAAAAAAAAAAAAAATTAAAAAATCAAATTAACATTTGGATGTAAAACTTTATAACCAATAATATATTTAATATATTAAAAATTGGTATCCAAATACGTGTTTATTTATTACAATATTATAATTTTTATATTATAAAAATTATATATTTTATAAAGTAAGTTATAGAAAAAAAGTAAATTTTTCTTTTACTTACATAAAAATATAAGGAATTTATAAACAAAATATTTTAACAAAACATTAATATATATAAAAAATCACAAAAATCAAGTTTTGTTATATTTCGTTAATGATCCTTCCGCAGGTTCACCTACGGAAACCTTGTTACGACTTTTACTTCCTCTAAATGATCAAGTTTGGTCATCTTTCCAGCATCATCGGCAATGTCTTTTAAAAACATTGCCGCGCACCAGTCTGAAGACCTCACTAAATCATTCAATCGGTAGTAGCGACGGGCGGTGTGTACAAAGGGCAGGGACGTAATCAACGCGAGCTTATGACTCGCGCTTACTGGGAATTCCTCGTTCATGGGGAATAATTGCAAGCCCCAATCCCTAGCACGAAGGAGGTTCAGCGGGTTACCCGGACCTTTCGGCCAGAGGAAAACACGCTGATTCCTTCAGTGTAGCGCGCGTGCGGCCCAGAACATCTAAGGGCATCACAGACCTGTTATTGCTCAATCTCGTGCGGCTAGAAGCCGCCTGTCCCTCTAAGAAGAATTATTTGTACGCCGGCAGTAAAAACCACATCAAAAAACTGATGTCACTTTAGTTAATGTATCATGTTAAATATATCATTAATGCAGATTAAGTAATTACACATAGAAATTTATCCCCAAAGAAATAAAAAACATAAATGAATATTATCAATCATACATATTATAAATATATTAAAACAAAATATACAAATAACATTCAGTAACAATACAGCCGATGGGCCTTGAGATGCCGGTAATAAAGTACGTCTATTTAGTAGGCTAGAGTCTCGTTCGTTATCGGAATTAACCAGACAAATCGCTCCACCAACTAAGAACGGCCATGCACCACCACCCACCGAATCAAGAAAGAGCTCTCAATCTGTCAATCCTTCCGGTGTCCGGGCCTGGTGAGGTTTCCCGTGTTGAGTCAAATTAAGCCGCAGGCTCCACTCCTGGTGGTGCCCTTCCGTCAATTCCTTTAAGTTTCAGCTTTGCAACCATACTTCCCCCGGAACCCAAAAGCTTTGGTTTCCCGGAAGCTGCCCGCCAAGTCATCGGAGGAACTTTGGCGGATCGCTAGCTGGCATCGTTTATGGTTAGAACTAGGGCGGTATCTGATCGCCTTCGAACCTCTAACTTTCGTTCTTGATCAATCAAAACATTTTTGGCAAATGCTTTCGCTTCTGTCCGTCTTGCGACGATCCAAGAATTTCACCTCTAACGTCGCAATACGAATGCCCCCATCTGTCCGTATTAATCATTACCTCGGAAAAACTTCCGAAAACCAACAAAATAGAACCGAGGTCCTATTCCATTATTCCATGCACACAATATTCAGGCACTATTTAAATTTTAAAGCCTGCTTTAAGCACTCTAATTTGTTCAAAGTAAACGTACCGGCCCATCTCGACACTCAATTAAGAGCACCGCGATAGGATTATAATTGGGAGGCTGTCTCCATTATTTAAATTATAAAAAATAAATAACTTTAACACTTACGATAAATTATACTTTAATGTACATATTAGTATATAAAATTTAACTAGTATACTTTAAACTTTTCAAGCAAGTAAAAATATAAATAATAACTTACCATAAAAATAAAAATTTAAATAAAAATACAAGTATTTATAACCATATTATACAATATATAATTTATACCTCACCACCGGTAGGACGTCCCACAAAACATGCCAGTTAAACACCGCGAGCGGTGAACCGACAGTGTAGGACACAAATTCGACTACGAGCTTTTTAACCGCAACAACTTTAATATACGCTATTGGAGCTGGAATTACCGCGGCTGCTGGCACCAGACTTGCCCTCCAATGGATCCTCGTTAAAGGATTTAAAGTGTACTCATTCCGATTACGGGGCCTCGGATGAGTCCCGTATCGTTATTTTTCGTCACTACCTCCCCGTGCCGGGAGTGGGTAATTTGCGCGCCTGCTGCCTTCCTTGGATGTGGTAGCCGTTTCTCAGGCTCCCTCTCCGGAATCGAACCCTGATTCCCCGTTACCCGTTACAACCATGGTAGGCGCAGAACCTACCATCGACAGTTGATAAGGCAGACATTTGAAAGATGCGTCGCCGGTACTATAAAGACCGTGCGATCAGCTAAAAGTTATTCAGAGTCACCAAATTATTACGATGCACATATATTAAATATATATATGAAATTATAAAAAAACATAAAATATATTATAAAAATATGTTAACATCGATTGGTTTTGATCTAATAAAAGCATTCCTTCCATCTCTGGTCGGAACTCTGTTTGCATGTATTAGCTCTAGAATTACCACAGTTATCCAAGTAAATGTATGTACGATCTAAGGAACCATAACTGATATAATGAGCCTTTCGCGGTTTCACCTTAATATGGCTTGTACTGAGACATGCATGGCTTAATCTTTGAGACAAGCATATGACTACTGGCAGGATCAACCAGGGAACTGTATGTTCCAACTTAATAAAATTATTCCAATTTAAAAAAAAAAGAAATATTTTAAAAAGTTTTTCATTTATTAATCAGTATGAAATTTCTTCATAAACTGATATAAACATATAAAAATTATAACAAAAATTGAAATAAAAATAAATTTATTTCTTTTGTTACTTTTTATATAAAAAATATTTTCTAAAATTTTTAATATTTAAAAAAATAAAAAAAATTCTTTTTTGAAAATATTCATATTTGAATAAAAACTATTACCATATATTTTAAGTAATATAGTTTTATTGAAATAATTCAAACATTTGCTCATAACTCTTCGCTAGATTGTATGCGACAATTTTTAAATATATAAAATATATATTTATTTAACGTTCGAATAACACACTTCATTCGCGCTTGGTATGTAGTGAGTTTCTGCATTATAAATTTATTAAAAAATTTATTTTATAAAATTGTTTGTCCACATAAGAGCCTAAGGCTTAACACCTATAGCCCATGGACTTGCTTTGACATAATATAGGATAATATTAAAAAATTATAAAAATTATATATAAATGGTTTTGGGTTAATAAAAATATATGTGAATTATTAATAAAAATCATAAAAATTTTTAATAAATAAAAACACATATTTTTTTTAATACCAAAACACTTACTTTATATATTTTCATAATTTTTCGATGAAGTACCTTTACGATGTTACTGTAGTAAATAAAAATTATTTGAAAATATCAACTTAACAAAAAATAATATTTTCAAAAGAACAGAACTTAGTCAAAATAAAACTATTAATGTAATGGTCTTACACACATACATAATAGCTATATATACTTTGACCGAACCGTTCATAATGTTTAAGTCAACTACACACATCGATATTTAAAAAGGTACCATCATCATATATAAGTTTTGGATTTTGCAGCGTGGTAAATTTTACTTTTTTTTTATATTTTTTTGTTTTAATTTGTTATAAAAATGATAAAAACTATAAAATATATAATTATTAATGAAGTTTTTTAAAGTTTATATTAAAATATAAGAATTTTTTTTAAAATTTTTCATTTTTTTTTCATTTTTTTTGATTTTTATATAGACACATAAAACATAGTACAGTAACAACACACATCGTAAGACGATGTTTGTACTCAATATAAGTCAGATGACTGCAACAACATCGCTTACATACAAAATCAATGTATATTTGAACTTAGAAAAAATTTTTACATATTAATAGTAAATGATACAAAATTTTTAAGAATTCATATATTTTAAAACTTTTTTTAAAATTATCATGTATTTTCTTAAAATAAACAAATGTGGATAAGTATTTTTTATGTAAAAATAATAGTTTAAGAGTAAATTTATAATTTGTTATTTATGATGTACGTTTTATCAACTTTTATGAATAGTTAGAAAAATCATAATAAAACATTCACATATACCAATATTTCAATACTTTAACTTACTTTTGGTTAAAATATTATACATTCACCTGACTTTTGTTAACGTATTACAATATCTTACTTACATTAGTATTTTAAATGTACATTTTTCATACATTATCATAAGATACAAAACTATTAAAAATTCATAAATTATAAAACTTTTTTTAAAATTATCATGTATTTTCTTAAAATAAACAAATGTGGATAAGTATTTTTTATGTAAAAATAATAGTTTAAGAGTAAATTTATAATTTGTTATTTATGATGTACGTTTTATCAACTTTTATGAATAGTTAGAAAAATCATAATAAAACATTCACATATACCAATATTTCAATACTTTCACTTACTTTTGGTTAAAATATTATACATTCACCTGACTTTTGTTAACGTATTACAATATCTTACTTACATTAGTATTTTAAATGTACATTTTTCATACATTATCATAAGATACAAAACTATTAAAAATTCATAAATTATAAAACTTTTTTTAAAATTATCATGTATTTTCTTAAAATAAACAAATGTGGATAAGTATTTTTTATGTAAAAATAATAGTTTAAGAGTAAATTTATAATTTGTTATTTATGATGTACGTTTTATCAACTTTTATGAATAGTTAGAAAAATCATAATAAAACATTCACATATACCAATATTTCAATACTTTAACTTACTTTTGGTTAAAATATTATACATTCACCTGACTTTTGTTAACGTATTACAATATCTTACTTACATTAGTATTTTAAATGTACATTTTTCATACATTATCATAAGATACAAAACTATTAAAAATTCATAAATTATAAAACTTTTTTTAAAATTATCATGTATTTTCTTAAAATAAACAAATGTGGATAAGTATTTTTTATGTAAAAATAATAGTTTAAGAGTAAATTTATAATTTGTTATTTATGATGTACGTTTTATCAACTTTTATGAATAGTTAGAAAAATCATAATAAAACATTCACATATACCAATATTTCAATACTTTAACTTACTTTTGGTTAAAATATTATACATTCACCTGACTTTTGTTAACGTATTACAATATCTTACTTACATTAGTATTTTAAATGTACATTTTTCATACATTATCATAAGATACAAAACTATTAAAAATTCATAAATTATAAAACTTTTTTTAAAATTATCATGTATTTTCTTAAAATAAACAAATGTGGATAAGTATTTTTTATGTAAAAATAATAGTTTAAGAGTAAATTTATAATTTGTTATTTATGATGTACGTTTTATCAACTTTTATGAATAGTTAGAAAAATCATAATAAAACATTCACATATACCAATATTTCAATACTTTAACTTACTTTTGGTTAAAATATTATACATTCACCTGACTTTTGTTAACGTATTACAATATCTTACTTACATTAGTATTTTAAATGTACATTTTTCATACATTATCATAAGATACAAAACTATTAAAAATTCATAAATTATAAAACTTTTTTTAAAATTATCATGTATTTTCTTAAAATAAACAAATGTGGATAAGTATTTTTTATGTAAAAATAATAGTTTAAGAGTAAATTTATAATTTGTTATTTATGATGTACGTTTTATCAACTTTTATGAATAGTTAGAAAAATCATAATAAAACATTCACATATACCAATATTTCAATACTTTAACTTACTTTTGGTTAAAATATTATACATTCACCTGACTTTTGTTAACGTATTACAATATCTTACTTACATTAGTATTTTAAATGTACATTTTTCATACATTATCATAAGATACAAAACTATTAAAAATTCATAAATTATAAAACTTTTTTTAAAATTATCATGTATTTTCTTAAAATAAACAAATGTGGATAAGTATTTTTTATGTAAAAATAATAGTTTAAGAGTAAATTTATAATTTGTTATTTATGATGTACGTTTTATCAACTTTTATGAATAGTTAGAAAAATCATAATAAAACATTCACATATACCAATATTTCAATACTTTAACTTACTTTTGGTTAAAATATTATACATTCACCTGACTTTTGTTAACGTATTACAATATCTTACTTACATTAGTATTTTAAATGTACATTTTTCATACATTATCATAAGATACAAAACTATTAAAAATTCATAAATTATAAAACTTTTTTTAAAATTATCATGTATTTTCTTAAAATAAACAAATGTGGATAAGTATTTTTTATGTAAAAATAATAGTTTAAGAGTAAATTTATAATTTGTTATTTATGATGTACGTTTTATCAACTTTTATGAATAGTTAGAAAAATCATAATAAAACATTCACATATACCAATATTTCAATACTTTAACTTACTTTTGGTTAAAATATTATACATTCACCTGACTTTTGTTAACGTATTACAATATCTTACTTACATTAGTATTTTAAATGTACATTTTTCATACATTATCATAAGATACAAAACTATTAAAAATTCATAAATTATAAAACTTTTTTTAAAATTATCATGTATTTTCTTAAAATAAACAAATGTGGATAAGTATTTTTTATGTAAAAATAATAGTTTAAGAGTAAATTTATAATTTGTTATTTATGATGTACGTTTTATCAACTTTTATGAATAGTTAGAAAAATCATAATAAAACATTCACATATACCAATATTTCAATACTTTAACTTACTTTTGGTTAAAATATTATACATTCACCTGACTTTTGTTAACGTATTACAATATCTTACTTACATTAGTATTTTAAATGTACATTTTTCATACATTATCATAAGATACAAAACTATTAAAAATTCATAAATTATAAAACTTTTTTTAAAATTATCATGTATTTTCTTAAAATAAACAAATGTGGATAAGTATTTTTTATGTAAAAATAATAGTTTAAGAGTAAATTTATAATTTGTTATTTATGATGTACGTTTTATCAACTTTTATGAATAGTTAGAAAAATCATAATAAAACATTCACATATACCAATATTTCAATACTTTAACTTACTTTTGGTTAAAATATTATACATTCACCTGACTTTTGTTAACGTATTACAATATCTTACTTACATTAGTATTTTAAATGTACATTTTTCATACATTATCATAAGATACAAAACTATTAAAAATTCATAAATTATAAAACTTTTTTTAAAATTATCATGTATTTTCTTAAAATAAACAAATGTGGATAAGTATTTTTTATGTAAAAATAATAGTTTAAGAGTAAATTTATAATTTGTTATTTATGATGTACGTTTTATCAACTTTTATGAATAGTTAGAAAAATCATAATAAAACATTCACATATACCAATATTTCAATACTTTAACTTACTTTTGGTTAAAATATTATACATTCACCTGACTTTTGTTAAATTATTACAATATCTTACTTCCATTAGTATTTTAAATCTACATTTTTCATACATTATCATAAGATAAAAAGCCATTTCAATACTTTATATTTCATTACTGTATACATACAATGTACAGTATACATACAATATCATATAAAAAACCTTTCTAAATATGTAAGAAAAATAAAAATCAATATTTGTATTTTAACTACATATGTATATATTCATACATACTACATATATATATATTCAGTAAGATGTGTTAGGGTGGCACCCTTCTTTAAATAATAATACATATACATAATAACATACCACATATATCATATATATATGTTTAGTAACATGTATGTGTTTGTGATGTTTCCCTCTTTTTTATAAACCAGAATATATTAAATGATAGGAAACATAAAAAGTTTAGTGTACGATAAACCGTCGTGAAGTTAAAGCACATAATATGTGTTGTTATATGCACTTAAACATTGTTTTTTGTGAACTTGTTTTTATTATTTTTTTCAATTATTCTTACAAGTGGTTACAACCATTATTAATTTTAAAAAAATTTGTAATTTTTTCCAAAACTATAAATTTTATATATAATAAAAGTGAACGAATTGTGTTACTTTACTCAAGCAACCCGACTCTAAGGAGAGATCCACCTGTTATTCAGTATATAGTCACTACGGGCCTGGCACCCTCTCTGGGTATATGGCCCCATTCAAGATGGACTTGGACTTATTACATAAAATAACAGGTTATATAAAAAATTATGGATCCTCCCAAACACTACATTCCCCGAATGACCATTTTTATTTAGCCATGGGGTTCAGTGATGGGCTTTTCCCTCTTCGCTCGCCGCTACTAAGGGAATCCTAGTTAGTTTCTTTTCCTCCGCTTAATAATATGCTTAAATTCAGCGGGTAATCTCACCTACTCTGAGGTCGCAATTATAAATAAATAAAATAAAAATGTTTTTTTTTTCAATATTTTCTTTATAAATAAATATAAAAAAATTTTATTTTGAAAAAATAAAAACACTATTAGTAATTACTTAAACCAAAAAATTTTATCTTATGTTATTATGTTAAATTTTTAAATATTATTATTTAATATTTATATGAAAATTAATAAGAAATAAATTATTTCGTTATTTCATATTTTCATAAAATAAAAATAATTAGATATTTAAAACACATATATACATGAATAATTTTTGGTTTTCATTACTATATGTGTTTAAATTTATTTTTATATTTTTTTAGAAAATATTGTTTCATTTTTATTAAATTAAAATGATGTGATGTATTATTTGATTTTCTTATTCTTACACATTTATAATAAGTAAGATATAGAAAAATAATATTAAAAATACATACATTAAAAACATCATATAATTTAGAATGACGTATAAATTAAAAAAATATACGAACATTCATTTTATTATTTTTAAGATATATATTTTAAAAAATATATTATCTTTTATTAAAAATAATCTTTTAATATATTATTGTATACGACCCTCAGCCAGGTGTGGTCCGGGAACAGTATCCAAGGACCGCAATGTGCGTTCGAAATGTCGATGTTCATGTGTCCTGCAGTTCACAAGTTGACGCGCAATTAGCTGCGTTCTTCATCGACCCACGAGCCAAGTGATCCACCGTTCAGGGTAATCTTTATATTATTAAATTTTAAAAAATATTTATATTAAATAAAAATTTATACTTTTTTTATTATTATAAAATAATAATAAAAAGACTGCAATAAAAAAACAATTTTTTTGTTTGTTTTATATTGACTTACATTTGTATAAAAGAATAAATAATAATATTTAATAAAATTTTATTAGATACAGTGCTTGCTTGTTTATTTGACAAAACATTAAAAAAAAAAAAAAATTTTTTTTTAAAGAAAACTCATTTATTAAATAACTATATTATAAATAAGACATATTGAAAATAACTTGTTTTGTTATTTTACGAATATGCTATTTATTTTATATAGATTCAATAAATTTTTAATATTGTTAATATAAAAAAAAAAAATTTATATATTGATATATAAAAATAAACACATATCAAAAAAAAAAAAAAAATTAAAAAATCAAATTAACATTTGGATGTAAAACTTTATAACCAATAATATATTTAATATATTAAAAATTGGTATCCAAATACGTGTTTATTTATTACAATATTATAATTTTTATATTATAAAAATTATATATTTTATAAAGTAAGTTATAGAAAAAAAGTAAATTTTTCTTTTACTTACATAAAAATATAAGGAATTTATAAACAAAATATTTTAACAAAACATTAATATATATAAAAAATCACAAAAATCAAGTTTTGTTATATTTCGTTAATGATCCTTCCGCAGGTTCACCTACGGAAACCTTGTTACGACTTTTACTTCCTCTAAATGATCAAGTTTGGTCATCTTTCCAGCATCATCGGCAATGTCTTTTAAAAACATTGCCGCGCACCAGTCTGAAGACCTCACTAAATCATTCAATCGGTAGTAGCGACGGGCGGTGTGTACAAAGGGCAGGGACGTAATCAACGCGAGCTTATGACTCGCGCTTACTGGGAATTCCTCGTTCATGGGGAATAATTGCAAGCCCCAATCCCTAGCACGAAGGAGGTTCAGCGGGTTACCCGGACCTTTCGGCCAGAGGAAAACACGCTGATTCCTTCAGTGTAGCGCGCGTGCGGCCCAGAACATCTAAGGGCATCACAGACCTGTTATTGCTCAATCTCGTGCGGCTAGAAGCCGCCTGTCCCTCTAAGAAGAATTATTTGTACGCCGGCAGTAAAAACCACATCAAAAAACTGATGTCACTTTAGTTAATGTATCATGTTAAATATATCATTAATGCAGATTAAGTAATTACACATAGAAATTTATCCCCAAAGAAATAAAAAACATAAATGAATATTATCAATCATACATATTATAAATATATTAAAACAAAATATACAAATAACATTCAGTAACAATACAGCCGATGGGCCTTGAGATGCCGGTAATAAAGTACGTCTATTTAGTAGGCTAGAGTCTCGTTCGTTATCGGAATTAACCAGACAAATCGCTCCACCAACTAAGAACGGCCATGCACCACCACCCACCGAATCAAGAAAGAGCTCTCAATCTGTCAATCCTTCCGGTGTCCGGGCCTGGTGAGGTTTCCCGTGTTGAGTCAAATTAAGCCGCAGGCTCCACTCCTGGTGGTGCCCTTCCGTCAATTCCTTTAAGTTTCAGCTTTGCAACCATACTTCCCCCGGAACCCAAAAGCTTTGGTTTCCCGGAAGCTGCCCGCCAAGTCATCGGAGGAACTTTGGCGGATCGCTAGCTGGCATCGTTTATGGTTAGAACTAGGGCGGTATCTGATCGCCTTCGAACCTCTAACTTTCGTTCTTGATCAATCAAAACATTTTTGGCAAATGCTTTCGCTTCTGTCCGTCTTGCGACGATCCAAGAATTTCACCTCTAACGTCGCAATACGAATGCCCCCATCTGTCCGTATTAATCATTACCTCAGAAAAACTTCCGAAAACCAACAAAATAGAACCGAGGTCCTATTCCATTATTCCATGCACACAATATTCAGGCACTATTTAAATTTTAAAGCCTGCTTTAAGCACTCTAATTTGTTCAAAGTAAACGTACCGGCCCATCTCGACACTCAATTAAGAGCACCGCGATAGGATTATAATTGGGAGGCTGTCTCCATTATTTAAATTATAAAAAATAAATAACTTTAACACTTACGATAAATTATACTTTAATGTACATATTAGTATATAAAATTTAACTAGTATACTTTAAACTTTTCAAGCAAGTAAAAATATAAATAATAACTTACCATAAAAATAAAAATTTAAATAAAAATACAAGTATTTATAACCATATTATACAATATATAATTTATACCTCACCACCGGTAGGACGTCCCACAAAACATGCCAGTTAAACACCGCGAGCGGTGAACCGACAGTGTAGGACACAAATTCGACTACGAGCTTTTTAACCGCAACAACTTTAATATACGCTATTGGAGCTGGAATTACCGCGGCTGCTGGCACCAGACTTGCCCTCCAATGGATCCTCGTTAAAGGATTTAAAGTGTACTCATTCCGATTACGGGGCCTCGGATGAGTCCCGTATCGTTATTTTTCGTCACTACCTCCCCGTGCCGGGAGTGGGTAATTTGCGCGCCTGCTGCCTTCCTTGGATGTGGTAGCCGTTTCTCAGGCTCCCTCTCCGGAATCGAACCCTGATTCCCCGTTACCCGTTACAACCATGGTAGGCGCAGAACCTACCATCGACAGTTGATAAGGCAGACATTTGAAAGATGCGTCGCCGGTACTATAAAGACCGTGCGATCAGCTAAAAGTTATTCAGAGTCACCAAATTATTACGATGCACATATATTAAATATATATATGAAATTATAAAAAAACATAAAATATATTATAAAAATATGTTAACATCGATTGGTTTTGATCTAATAAAAGCATTCCTTCCATCTCTGGTCGGAACTCTGTTTGCATGTATTAGCTCTAGAATTACCACAGTTATCCAAGTAAATGTATGTACGATCTAAGGAACCATAACTGATATAATGAGCCTTTCGCGGTTTCACCTTAATATGGCTTGTACTGAGACATGCATGGCTTAATCTTTGAGACAAGCATATGACTACTGGCAGGATCAACCAGGGAACTGTATGTTCCAACTTAATAAAATTATTCCAATTTAAAAAAAAAAGAAATATTTTAAAAAGTTTTTCATTTATTAATCAGTATGAAATTTCTTCATAAACTGATATAAACATATAAAAATTATAACAAAAATTGAAATAAAAATAAATTTATTTCTTTTGTTACTTTTTATATAAAAAATATTTTCTAAAATTTTTAATATTTAAAAAAATAAAAAAAATTCTTTTTTGAAAATATTCATATTTGAATAAAAACTATTACCATATATTTTAAGTAATATAGTTTTATTGAAATAATTCAAACATTTGCTCATAACTCTTCGCTAGATTGTATGCGACAATTTTTAAATATATAAAATATATATTTATTTAACGTTCGAATAACACACTTCATTCGCGCTTGGTATGTAGTGAGTTTCTGCATTATAAATTTATTAAAAAATTTATTTTATAAAATTGTTTGTCCACATAAGAGCCTAAGGCTTAACACCTATAGCCCATGGACTTGCTTTGACATAATATAGGATAATATTAAAAAATTATAAAAATTATATATAAATGGTTTTGGGTTAATAAAAATATATGTGAATTATTAATAAAAATCATAAAAATTTTTAATAAATAAAAACACATATTTTTTTTAATACCAAAACACTTACTTTATATATTTTCATAATTTTTCGATGAAGTACCTTTACGATGTTACTGTAGTAAATAAAAATTATTTGAAAATATCAACTTAACAAAAAATAATATTTTCAAAAGAACAGAACTTAGTCAAAATAAAACTATTAATGTAATGGTCTTACACACATACATAATAGCTATATATACTTTGACCGAACCGTTCATAATGTTTAAGTCAACTACACACATCGATATTTAAAAAGGTACCATCATCATATATAAGTTTTGGATTTTGCAGCGTGGTAAATTTTACTTTTTTTTTATATTTTTTTGTTTTAATTTGTTATAAAAATGATAAAAACTATAAAATATATAATTATTAATGAAGTTTTTTAAAGTTTATATTAAAATATAAGAATTTTTTTTAAAATTTTTCATTTTTTTTTCATTTTTTTTGATTTTTATATAGACACATAAAACATAGTACAGTAACAACACACATCGTAAGACGATGTTTGTACTCAATATAAGTCAGATGACTGCAACAACATCGCTTACATACAAAATCAATGTATATTTGAACTTAGAAAAAATTTTTACATATTAATAGTAAATGATACAAAATTTTTAAGAATTCATATATTTTAAAACTTTTTTTAAAATTATCATGTATTTTCTTAAAATAAACAAATGTGGATAAGTATTTTTTATGTAAAAATAATAGTTTAAGAGTAAATTTATAATTTGTTATTTATGATGTACGTTTTATCAACTTTTATGAATAGTTAGAAAAATCATAATAAAACATTCACATATACCAATATTTCAATACTTTAACTTACTTTTGGTTAAAATATTATACATTCACCTGACTTTTGTTAACGTATTACAATATCTTACTTACATTAGTATTTTAAATGTACATTTTTCATACATTATCATAAGATACAAAACTATTAAAAATTCATAAATTATAAAACTTTTTTTAAAATTATCATGTATTTTCTTAAAATAAACAAATGTGGATAAGTATTTTTTATGTAAAAATAATAGTTTAAGAGTAAATTTATAATTTGTTATTTATGATGTACGTTTTATCAACTTTTATGAATAGTTAGAAAAATCATAATAAAACATTCACATATACCAATATTTCAATACTTTAACTTACTTTTGGTTAAAATATTATACATTCACCTGACTTTTGTTAACGTATTACAATATCTTACTTACATTAGTATTTTAAATGTACATTTTTCATACATTATCATAAGATACAAAACTATTAAAAATTCATAAATTATAAAACTTTTTTTAAAATTATCATGTATTTTCTTAAAATAAACAAATGTGGATAAGTATTTTTTATGTAAAAATAATAGTTTAAGAGTAAATTTATAATTTGTTATTTATGATGTACGTTTTATCAACTTTTATGAATAGTTAGAAAAATCATAATAAAACATTCACATATACCAATATTTCAATACTTTAACTTACTTTTGGTTAAAATATTATACATTCACCTGACTTTTGTTAACGTATTACAATATCTTACTTACATTAGTATTTTAAATGTACATTTTTCATACATTATCATAAGATACAAAACTATTAAAAATTCATAAATTATAAAACTTTTTTTAAAATTATCATGTATTTTCTTAAAATAAACAAATGTGGATAAGTATTTTTTATGTAAAAATAATAGTTTAAGAGTAAATTTATAATTTGTTATTTATGATGTACGTTTTATCAACTTTTATGAATAGTTAGAAAAATCATAATAAAACATTCACATATACCAATATTTCAATACTTTAACTTACTTTTGGTTAAAATATTATACATTCACCTGACTTTTGTTAACGTATTACAATATCTTACTTACATTAGTATTTTAAATGTACATTTTTCATACATTATCATAAGATACAAAACTATTAAAAATTCATAAATTATAAAACTTTTTTTAAAATTATCATGTATTTTCTTAAAATAAACAAATGTGGATAAGTATTTTTTATGTAAAAATAATAGTTTAAGAGTAAATTTATAATTTGTTATTTATGATGTACGTTTTATCAACTTTTATGAATAGTTAGAAAAATCATAATAAAACATTCACATATACCAATATTTCAATACTTTAACTTACTTTTGGTTAAAATATTATACATTCACCTGACTTTTGTTAACGTATTACAATATCTTACTTACATTAGTATTTTAAATGTACATTTTTCATACATTATCATAAGATACAAAACTATTAAAAATTCATAAATTATAAAACTTTTTTTAAAATTATCATGTATTTTCTTAAAATAAACAAATGTGGATAAGTATTTTTTATGTAAAAATAATAGTTTAAGAGTAAATTTATAATTTGTTATTTATGATGTACGTTTTATCAACTTTTATGAATAGTTAGAAAAATCATAATAAAACATTCACATATACCAATATTTCAATACTTTAACTTACTTTTGGTTAAAATATTATACATTCACCTGACTTTTGTTAACGTATTACAATATCTTACTTACATTAGTATTTTAAATGTACATTTTTCATACATTATCATAAGATACAAAACTATTAAAAATTCATAAATTATAAAACTTTTTTTAAAATTATCATGTATTTTCTTAAAATAAACAAATGTGGATAAGTATTTTTTATGTAAAAATAATAGTTTAAGAGTAAATTTATAATTTGTTATTTATGATGTACGTTTTATCAACTTTTATGAATAGTTAGAAAAATCATAATAAAACATTCACATATACCAATATTTCAATACTTTAACTTACTTTTGGTTAAAATATTATACATTCACCTGACTTTTGTTAACGTATTACAATATCTTACTTACATTAGTATTTTAAATGTACATTTTTCATACATTATCATAAGATACAAAACTATTAAAAATTCATAAATTATAAAACTTTTTTTAAAATTATCATGTATTTTCTTAAAATAAACAAATGTGGATAAGTATTTTTTATGTAAAAATAATAGTTTAAGAGTAAATTTATAATTTGTTATTTATGATGTACGTTTTATCAACTTTTATGAATAGTTAGAAAAATCATAATAAAACATTCACATATACCAATATTTCAATACTTTAACTTACTTTTGGTTAAAATATTATACATTCACCTGACTTTTGTTAACGTATTACAATATCTTACTTACATTAGTATTTTAAATGTACATTTTTCATACATTATCATAAGATACAAAACTATTAAAAATTCATAAATTATAAAACTTTTTTTAAAATTATCATGTATTTTCTTAAAATAAACAAATGTGGATAAGTATTTTTTATGTAAAAATAATAGTTTAAGAGTAAATTTATAATTTGTTATTTATGATGTACGTTTTATCAACTTTTATGAATAGTTAGAAAAATCATAATAAAACATTCACATATACCAATATTTCAATACTTTAACTTACTTTTGGTTAAAATATTATACATTCACCTGACTTTTGTTAACGTATTACAATATCTTACTTACATTAGTATTTTAAATGTACATTTTTCATACATTATCATAAGATACAAAACTATTAAAAATTCATAAATTATAAAACTTTTTTTAAAATTATCATGTATTTTCTTAAAATAAACAAATGTGGATAAGTATTTTTTATGTAAAAATAATAGTTTAAGAGTAAATTTATAATTTGTTATTTATGATGTACGTTTTATCAACTTTTATGAATAGTTAGAAAAATCATAATAAAACATTCACATATACCAATATTTCAATACTTTAACTTACTTTTGGTTAAAATATTATACATTCACCTGACTTTTGTTAAATTATTACAATATCTTACTTCCATTAGTATTTTAAATCTACATTTTTCATACATTATCATAAGATAAAAAGCCATTTCAATACTTTATATTTCATTACTGTATACATACAATGTACAGTATACATACAATATCATATAAAAAACCTTTCTAAATATGTAAGAAAAATAAAAATCAATATTTGTATTTTAACTACATATGTATATATTCATACATACTACATATATATATATTCAGTAAGATGTGTTAGGGTGGCACCCTTCTTTAAATAATAATACATATACATAATAACATACCACATATATCATATATATATGTTTAGTAACATGTATGTGTTTGTGATGTTTCCCTCTTTTTTATAAACCAGAATATATTAAATGATAGGAAACATAAAAAGTTTTACATATATGTATTCAGTAAGATGTGTTAGGGTGGCACCCTTCTTTAAATAATAATACATATACATAATAACATACCACATATATCATATATATATGTTTAGTAACATGTATGTGTTTGTGATGTTTCCCTCTTTTTTATAAACCAGAATATATTAAATGATAGGAAACATAAAAAGTTTTACATATATATATTCAGTAAGATGTGTTAGGGTGGCACCCTTCTTTAAATAATAATACATATACATAATAACATACCACATATATCATATATATATGTTTAGTAACACGTATGTGTTTGTGATGTTTCCCCCTTTTTTTATAAACCAGAATATATTAAATGATAGGAAACATAAAAAGTTTAGTGTACGATAAACCGTCGTGAAGTTAAAGCACATAATATGTGTTGTTATATGCACTTAAACATTGTTTTTTGTGAACTTGTTTTTATTATTTTTTTCAATTATTCTTACAAGTGGTTACAACCATTATTAATTTTAAAAAAATTTGTAATTTTTTCCAAAACTATAAATTTTATATATAATAAAAGTGAACGAATTGTGTTACTTTTAACAAAATACATGTAAATGCGAACTTGTTTCTATTTTTTTAAACTATTACTTAAAAAGTGGTTTTAATATATATTAATTTTACAAAAATTGAAATTTTCTTCAAAATTATAAATTTTACATATAAAAATGTGAACGATTTGTGTTTGTGAAGTTTGTGGCGTTTGTGACTACTTTTTGTATGTGACCGTAATTGTTTAATTACAAAGTTTAAGTGCATATACCTTCATATATTATGTGCTTTTATTTCACAATGCTATTTTATATATTATAATGTACACTCATTTTACAAAAATTGAAATTTTCTTCAAATATATAAATTTTTAATATAAAACAGTAATAGATTTATCTTAACAAAATACATCAGTTTCAATTATCAATTTGTATCATTTACAAATAACAAGTAAGTAAAATTTTTTTCATTAACAAAACTATGATTAAGATTTTCTTTTATTATATATTTGTTTTTTATTTCTATTAGATATGAGAAATTATAAACGTAAAACTGAAAGAGGTTTTATATCTATCGAAACATTTAATGATGCCGCAAAAACAATAATTTCTGGAAACCGAAGTATCAATGCTGCTTCAAAGGAATTTAATATTAAACGTACGACACTATCACGTTATATAATTAAGTTAAAAGCATATAAAAATAAGGAAACGCAAGATTTACCGACAATTGGTTATAAAAAACCTAGACAAGTATTTTCTAAGGACCAGGAAATTGCATTAAAAGATTATTTACTACAAATGGCTTCGATATTTTATGGATTGACTCCGAAAAATGTTCGCCAGCTTGCTTATGAGTGTGCTGAAAAATTTAATATTAAAATGCCTGAAATATGGAAAATTAATAAAATAGCTGGCAAAGAGTGGCTTACTAGTTTTCTAAAAAGGAATCGAGAATTATCAATTAGAAAACCAGAAGCAACAAGTATCGGACGAGCGACATCATTCAATGTTCAAAATGTAAAACCATTTTTCACAAAATTAGCTGAAGTTAAGAATAAATATCAATTTACCGCATCAAATATTTATAATGTTGATGAAACCTCAATTAGTACTGTATTAAAACCTCCTAAAATAATTGCTGCCAAAGGTAAAAAAAATGTTGGCTCCATAACTTCTGCTGAACGGGGCACTAATGTCACACTAATATGTGCTGTTTCTGCAAACGGAAATACAGTGCCTCCTATGTTCGTATTTCCACGAAAAAAATATAAAAATCATTTTATTAATAATGGACCAAAAGGTTCTATTGGTGCAGGAAATTCTAGCGGTTGGGTAACAAATGAAGAATTTTTTATGTACATGCAGCATTTCATCGCACACGTTAAACCATCTATTAATAATCCAGTATTACTCTTATTAGATAATCATTCCTCACATTTACATGTACCAACCTTAAACTTAGCGAAAGATAATGGGATCGTAATGTTATCCTTTCCACCACATTGTAGCCATAAATTACAACCACTTGATGTGGCTGTGTATGGACCATTTAAGAAATATGCTTCAACTGCACAAGATTTATGGTTAAGAAATAATCCAGGTGAAAAAATAACAATATATGATATCCCAAAAATAGTAGCAGATTCATTACCATTAGCTACAACTAATACAAATATCATAAAAGGATTTAAAAAGACTGGAATATTTCCATATAATGAAAATATTTTTACTCAAGATGATTTCGCTCCGTCATTCGTAACTGATCCCCCAGAATCGCAAATTTTAACATCATCACCTACAATATTTTCTCCAGAAATAGTTCGACCGTACCCAAGGGCTGCAACAAAAGAACAGGGTCAAACCAAGAGGAAAAGAAAATCTAGTGTTTTAACCGATTCAATAGAAATAAAAACATTAGAGAAAGAACAAAATATAAAAAAAAAGTGTAAAAAAGTTACTAAAAAAATTAATATTTGTATTAATAGTAATTGCTTAATATTATTACCAAGGATTTCTTGCTTAATATGCAATGAACTATTTTCAAAGTGTAGCCTCAAAGAAACGTGGATTGAATGTCAGTTGTGCAAAAATTGGGCGCATATTAATTGCGTACCTAATACTAGTGATACATATATATGTATTAATTGTGATAATATTTCCATATAAATATTTCCAAAAAAGTTATTTATAAATGATACAAATTTCTTTAATATGGTTAATTGGATAAGGGTAACTTATTTAAGTCACCCTTATCCAAATAACCGTAATTTTGTCATATCTTTTGTGTGGTGTAATTTTTATATGTTCAACTTACCTCTGTAATGTCGTTAATTGGATAAGACTGATTTATTTAAGTGTGGTAATTTGACCATATCTTTTGTGTGGGGTAATTTTTACATGTTCAACTTACCTCTGTACCCAACTAACCCCGGTCTACCCTAACTTATTTAAGTCACCCTTATCCAAATAACCGTAATTTTGTCATATCTTTTGTGTGGTGTAATTTTTATATGTTCAACTTACCTCTGTAATGTCGTTAATTGGATAAGACTGATTTATTTAAGTGTGGTAATTTGACCATATCTTTTGTGTGGGGTAATTTTTACATGTTCAACTTACCTCTGTACCCAACTAACCCCGGTCTACCCTACTGCAAATAATTTTAAAAATATTATAGCTAATTTTAATCTAAAGGTCACTGTAACTACAGCTACACGTGAAACATCTTTATCAGCAACATGTATAGACAATATTATTACAAATATTGATAAGTATGAGTTGAATTTACTTGATGTAGATTTTTTCGATCATTAGGCATTGGTCATCTCTTTTCCAGTGGTTAATAGGTTAGTTCAGAAAAAACAAAAAATACTGAAACAATATTTTACGGACGATAGTTATAACGTATTCTTGGAATTACTGACGACGGAAGATTGGAATTTACGTTCCAGTGAGAATCCTGACACACTTTTCAATACTTTTCTTGAATTGTTTTTATTTTATTTTAATCTAATTTTCCCACAATA